>JBCAUI010500385.1:0-13357 GCA_038406195.1 Haplosyllis anthogorgicola | reverse complement strand
GAATCAAGCATGGAGCAATGGCTGCTCCAATAAAGTTACTCAGTTTAAAGCCACTTGTTTGTCTCTATTATCTCGGCGAGAACATCACAACTATCGAAAGTCAACTCCAACGTAGGGATAAAAATACTCACACATTTACATTTTTCGGTTTAAATTTTAATTTGCATTGTACCCGGGAGCTTGTACACGTATGTGGATCATTTTGGCCACAAAATTGCGTTTTGCAGGTCAACATCATCGACGGATCCAGGGGGTCGCACCAGAGGCGCGAGTCCCTCCTACACCTCGAATCTTCTTCATTTATATGTTTAAAAATCTTACATTATTATTTTAAATTATGAAGTTTTGCAAATAATTTGAGATCTTTAAACAGAATTTTAAAGGTGCACCCAAATCTACGAGATCCGTCCTGGATCCGCCAATGAACATGAAACACAAGTTGCGGCTCGAAGATTTCTTGCTCGGGAAAACGGACGTTCATTGCATTGAACTATTAAAATTATTACCGGGAATGAGGGCAATTTTAATCACTTCGTTCTATTTGTTTAAAATAGATGACAAACCTGATCCACGGAATGTGTGCCAATAGCAAACAGAAAAACGAAGCCAGTCTTCCATAGTTTTACCCATAAGCACCTCCTTGGCATTGTAATGCTTGAAAACAAGTGTCTCGGTTGGTCCTGCATCTGGCTTGTATTCTATATTTCCTATTCCTACAACAGATCCAATTTCATTGGTAAAATTAAAAGTAAATCCTATTTTATCTTTACTAAACAAAATAGACCAAAATAAATGCAAATACCCTAAAGTGCCCCCACACCTTTCATCCTTTTGCAATATTTTTAAGCTTCAAATTTTCGGCTAAGTTTACCTTTCAAATAGTCTGATAGCAACCCGTTTGCTTCACTATCGTCACTCATCTTTTTGCGCTTGTTTGCTCCTCCTGACATTGGTTACTTTTGTCCAGTAACTGAGAAAAGAGAGTGCTTTTATCAAAGGAGGCGTGTGGACCACAAAAGGTGAAGGACGTTTTACCAAAGGACCATCTCAAAAAGTACTTTACAATTTGTGATAGCTGCATTGACTGTTCAATTTTGTGATAGAAAAATGGTCCATTATTCTATCACAAAATTAAACAGTCAATTAGTTGTTGATGAACTGATGTATTTCGAGAAAGGTACGTTAAAGGTGGTTCAGACTCTTAACTTCCCATCCAGGTACTCTCACGAGAACTCACCCAACCTTACTTTGTATGAGTTCTCCTTCAAGTGAACCTTCATGGTGTTAAGATTAGTTAACAGCTGTATATTGCACACAGTGACCACACTCCTGTCTGTCTACCTTTTATGGAGTTGTTATATACCAGTTTTACACATTATTCTCCCAGCTATGTTTTATTAAAGGTAAACTTTAACATTGCCAAGAGTGAACCTGAATAATTTGTGTGGCAGCGCACCAAACAATCACACTGAGGTGTTAACAAAAAAAGAGGAAACCATTTTCTAGAGAATTTTCTCCTTCTTATGTATGAAAATACATATATAAAAGTCTATCTCTATTGTAGTATGTTGGGTTAGTGTGTAGTAGCAAGGTGAGAGGAGTTATTCTGTTATTCTAGCTAACAGTGCATTCACAGGGGTATGATATGGAAATCAATACTAACTAGTGGCAATGTAACAGCAATGCCTGCCAATGTTAGCCAATAAGAAATTTTATTTGTATTTTTGAGATTTTAGACCCTGAGATATTGTACAGTGATAGGAATTTATAAGTCTACAACACTTTTTGACCAATATCTTCATTGAAGGGAAATATACACATACATACAATCTGTAACTACTGGTATTGATTGTGAATGTATGCAAGGGATTTTTAAGTTGTGCTCATATTCCCATAATTAAAGCCAGTTGAAACCTTGGTTTAAATTTCTGCCAATTGGCCCAATGTTAAAAAAGTAAAGTTTAAACTTTTGTTAACTTATTGAATCCTTTTATAAGTATTATTTTCTGCATACCTCGATTTGATAGACAAATAGTCCTCATACTTATTTGTGATGACATTTTCACCAACTAAAAAGTCGATGAAATATCTCTCGATTGTGAAATGGTCCCCTTCAAAGCACGACCGATTGTATTAGACCGCAGAGTACCTGCCGGAATATAGTGCAACTTTGTGATCTTAATTACCGTCAATAAGAAAGCTATATTGCAATTAAGTCATATTAATCATGCGAAATGATGATTATGTTGCAGGATGAGTAAATGTTTTGACTTTCATGGTTTCATTGGTTTGCTCTGAGTTCGCGCAGAAATTTGTAGTAGCAAAGAGGTTCATCACACAAAATGGCGGAATGAGGGGAAAGTGTGTGAAAGTCATTCGAGAGAGAAGATACGCTTAAAGTAACATTAATTTTGCTTGTAGACAGTTTAAAGGTGAGGCAATAAGTTATCTAAACTGCGTTCACGTTGTCGAGTAATCTAAAGCGTTGTAAGTTGTCTATAAGTGCAAAAGTTGCCGATTGCTTATGCAACATGAGGCATATTGTGGCTTCACTTCCAGAATTTCCAGTTTGTGACATCCTACCGGCAAATACTTCATTGCAAGTGGCACTGTTGAAACTTTGTAGTTACCACAATTAAAGAAATAATAAGGTCAGTCGAACTTTGCAATGATTGTGAAGAAAACTGGAGGCGAATTCCATGAAATGGTGTGTTGCCGTCTTGCACGTAGGACACAGGAACAGGGCTGCAGAATTTGTTTCCATTTTCAAGGAAGTGATTGCCCAATAGGCCTAATACGTCAATTTTTTAGTTTAAAAGTGACCGTTTTACGAAAACTGGGAAATGATTTGCAAAATTGTTTGTAGATTTTTATGTACAAGGACATGAAAGTTTGAGCTTTGTCCGTTGGTGTCGCGTAAACAAATGATATGCATTATGCTAATAAGGGGAACTACTTTTTTAGTGTATTGGACAATGATGGCACTTTTGACAATTGGTAGTTGTCGTATGTTGGACACTGTATTTGTGTCTCCAAATATTGTGTGATGTTGGAAAGCAATGAGGAGAACCTGCCCTTTTCTTTTTTGGAAAGAAAGATCCAGACTGAGACTGACTTGACGAGTTGACTAAATCGAAATCTTGCAGCTTTTGCAGTCACTAGGTGTACTCTATTGGAAATCTGGCGAGGTCCGAAATTATCAAATTAGTGGGTGTACTCTATTGGAATTTGGCGAGGTGTAAATTTATAAAATTAGTACCTCGCGAGCACTCTTGGTAACATGTAATTCTTGCGAGGGGACATTTCCCCTCTCCAGATACCTTTGGTGAGGATTGGAAATTAGTGAGATCTTTAACACTATTGGTCATAAATGTAAATAAACACAAACGTAAACAAATGCTGACCAATCCCAGGCTTGATTTTTGCAACATACCAATTCTGTACACTATTGGATTTTACACATTTTACCTCGCGAGATATTAATTTAGACCTCTCGGCAACTTAAGTACACCCAGTGCCTCGCGGGGCAGGATGTCCCCTCACCAAGGGGACGAACAAGGGGAGATCCTGCCTCGCGAGGCACTAATTTGATAAATTTACACCTTGCCAAATTCCAGTAGAGTACACCAACTTATAAGATTTTTTTGCTAGGATTTATTTGCAGTACTCCTTGGCACATTTTTTGCAATCAAAAACAAACGAATTAATCGTTTTCACCCATCATACTCAACTAGGATTCCCGCATAAAAATTAGAAATGCCCCCTAGAAATGTAGGTAAAGGACCCAGATGATCTTCAAAATTTTTATGTTACAGTGTTTCAAAATTCATGGTGTTTGGAAAGCTACTGACATTTCTGCTCTTGATCTCATAGATGTTCAACTTAAAAATATTAGTTTCGAATGTCAGTTTACTTCAGAAAATTGAATAGATTATGGTGTTCCTCGTGATGATGAAAATTCCCCTCAAAATTTAGGAGTTAGGGACAAAATGCCCCTCGGCTTTATCAAATAACTACAACATTGATTTTTAATTTAAATTTTTACCCGGAATGAGATATATACCAGAATTGTGTCAGGGAATGCCTACAACTTACAAACAGGGTAAATGTTCAGCAAATAACTAAGGAATTATCTTGGTTAAAATTTCAGACAATCAAAGAGTAAGGCGGCAAGATGGAATCGTCAAGTGGGGGTAATAATACCCCCAAAATTATGGTGTTTCGACCCACATGGGAAGAGTTCAAGGATTTTAAGAAATACATTGCCTACATAGAATCACAGGGAGCTCACAAAGCTGGGCTTGCAAAGGTAATTGTTTCAAAAATTCATTATGAAATATTACGAAATCATGGCTGATTAGGCTTGCCTTTATGCATTTGAATTCCAAGACGAACCGGTCAAAGCATTGAGCGTAAAGTTGCAGAAAAAAGTCCATCTTTTTTATTAAATTAGTATCTGTAGTCAAAAGTTTAAACCTAAAATGTACTCTTGTGTATGCTCTGATATTTTGTGTGCAGGTTATTCCACCCAAAGAGTTTGTACCCAGGAAAAGTGGTTATGACAATCTCGACGTTATGATTCCGGCACCCATCAGTCAGTTGGTCACCGGCAGTGGGGGCCTTTTTCAGCAGTACAACATCCAGAAAAAAGGCATGCATGTTAAAGATTTCGAACAGATGGCCAACAGTGAGAAGTAAGTACATGATACAGTAATGTGGTATCTTGCATGTCTTTTTTTTATTCGATAAAACACGTTATTGAAGTACCGTGTAAGTGAGTAAGTGAATTTAATTGGATGTAGGCACAAGACAAGAACTAGCTATACCAAGTGACGATTTCATGTCATGAACGCCTGTCACATTGAGTCTGCGTTAAAAAAGTACTCATGTATGCACTGTTCATTATCCAGGTACCAAACGCCTCCGCATGACGATTACGAAGACCTAGAAAGAAAGTATTGGAAGAACATAACGTTCAACAGCCCAATCTATGGTGCGGATATCTCCGGATCTATTTACGACAAAGATCAAGATGTCTGGAATATTAACAGACTCGATACCATCCTGGATTGCGTTGAAAGAGAGTACGACATTAAAATTGAAGGTATGCACAATGTGGTACTTTTGTAAGAACCATACCCACTGCAGAATAGTAGAACTGGGGAATAGTCAATGATGTAATGTTTGTGTGAATTCTGCGAAATGCCAAAAGGGATTTAAAATGATGGAGAAGAGCACAAATCAAAATCCACAGAAATAATCAGAGGTGTTATTTAGTTTCACAAATATAATGGTTTCTTCATGCAGTGCCTGTTTACGCAAAATGTAATGGACGCCGATTTCTTTTGGTTATTTCATTTTTTTTTAAAGTAATTTTTGCGTATCAAGTGATGCACATTTCCAATTTGACTGTCTGCTTGGGTGGATTGTGGGAGGGTGATTGTAGCATCACGGTACCTGTTTCCGAGAAATGTCGCGTTTTCGTCGAGTAATAACACATAACCATTATTTAGGTGTGAATACGGCCTACTTATACTTTGGCATGTGGAAGACTACTTTTGCGTGGCACACAGAGGACATGGATTTGTACAGTATCAATTACTTGCATTTTGGTGCACCTAAATCTTGGTATGCTATCCCACCAGAACATGGTCGCCGACTGGAACGTCTTGCAGCAGGTAATTCGCCTGGATTTTTCGTACAAAGAGCGTGTTTACTCCTACAAATGCACAGTGGAAATCATGCGTTTATAATAGGGAGGTACACTGCCAAAAGGTTGTTTCCCTGTGGATCGTGGAGACTGAGACATACAATACACGTAATAGATTTCAAAGAAAACTAAATTATCATTTTTAGCTTTATTTAAATTTTTACCACCATCGAAATTGACAGTAACGTAACGATTATGACATGAGGATGATTAATATTGCACAGCTGAGCCCAGCAACTCGGTAGTACCGGTATATGCTTAAGGTAAAAAATGTTGGCTTGTAAATTAAAAATTTGCCAAGGCAAAATGTTGACAGATGGTTTGAAAATGCTGCTTAGGCAGCTTACATGAGGGGTCAGCGTGAAAAGACAGCATGTAAAAATCTTTAGAATCATCATTTTTCAACGGCCATTTGTGTGTTATATTGTAGGGTTCTTCCCTAGCAGTGCCAATGCTTGTACGGCTTTCCTCCGGCATAAAATGACTATGATATCTCCAAATGTGTTGAAGCAGTATTCCATCCCATTTAACAAGGTAAGTTATTTTATTCAAAGTCAAAATTTCGAGATTGCAATCTAAGCTTATTGATACAACTTTGTACCTATTTAAAAATATCCAATGACGATTATACATACTTATTGTATGCCCGTCAATATTTAGATCACTCAGGAAGCCGGCGAATTTATGATAACTTTTCCATATGGTTATCATTCTGGTTACAACCATGGTTTTAACTGTGCGGAATCTACAAACTTTGCCACCGAAAGGTGGGTGGAGTACGGCAAAAGATGTACACTGGTAAGTCGAAGTCTTGATGTAGCTATTCTAAAGGCAGTTTGGTCTACAGTGTATGTTCATTTTTGTATACCCTTAAATATTCGTAAACTGCATTTTTAGTTGTAACTTTAGTTCCAAAATCTGACAATATTCTTTTGAATCGTATCCAAAAGGAATCGGGTTGCCTGGATTCTGGGTGACTTGAAAATAATTTCTTTTTGAATTTATCTTTTCAGTGCGACTGTAGGTCTGATATGGTTAAAATTGGCATGGACTGCTTCGTTAAGAGATATCAACCGGAACGGTATGCACTGTGGAGAGCAGGAAAAGACGTGGCACCACATCCGGAAGATGATCATTGCAAGTTGTATCCAGGCATAGCACAAGCGCGAGCTCGAAAAGCTGAGCAAGAAGCCAAGGAGTACATGGAGCGACGAGAAGAGGAGAAGAAATGGCTGGATGAGTCGCACCAGAAGTTTCTGGAGACAAAACAGCACGACAAGAAGTGGTTCGAAATTGCTCAAGGATCTATCGAAGAGTAAGTCACACATTTGCGTTTTGCTCAATGAATTTTGTAGATGTAAGATAGCTGGTAGTCTCAATCAGAAGTATAATGGCCTCAAATTGGAAGTTAGGCAAAGAAAACTGAAATACCACAGCAATTGTGCGACATAATTGTGCCAAAGGTCTAGCACAATAGGGACCCTTTCCTGTGTCATAAGCTGGCAGTGCAATGTGGTACGATGAATGTACACTCTTCATTGTAACAGTAAAGAAGGTTCTTGCTAACAATAACCCATGTCATACAGTCAGCAAATCATTACATATTGATTTCATGTCGCATATAACTTTGCATTTAGAAAATGTTCTTTATGTTGGTTTTTCAGCGTTATGATGAAGAGAGCCCACGGGAGTAGCCAAGCTAATGAAGAGGCACATCTCTCTTCCAAGAGGAATCCACCGTCGAAGAATTTCGGTGAGAGGCCACCACATCTGTCCAAAATGAACGAGTTGTTGCTAGAGAAACATCTCCATGACAGAATGATGCCCAAATTGAAGCCAGAAGAGGACGTGAAGGTCTACAGTCTGCAGGAGACGCATGACAGATTGATGGAGAGATTGGGAATGCAATCCGACTCGCCGCAAATAACGCACGACAATCCTGATGCGCCAATGCAGACCTTTCAAGCTTCACAGTCGTTTTATGATGAATTTCTGGGGCAGATAGGAGCCGAGTTGGGAGATGATGAATATGATCCAGAAGACATTGAGAGAATCAGTAGGATGCAGCAGGGGTGGGATGCCATCAAATTGGAAGCATGTACATTCTGCAAGGTTAAAAGAGAGACGGCACCTCCTCATGTAGATCCGACAACCATCAGATGTCTGCACTGCATAGGCGAAAAAAGATTCAGTGAGGAAGCAAATAATGAGTCCGCGCCGCAGCGAAAAGTGCCGAAACTAGAGGTTATCGTTGAGATTCATAGGAACCCAAGCGATGACGAACGCAAAGCAAAAACTCCTCCAAAAGGTAAGAAGTTGTCGCCAAAAAACTTGAAACAGATGCAGAAACCATCGAGTACAACAACAAGCAGTAACTTGCCAAACGGTGACGACGGCCCGCCAACTCTCTATCCCAGTGGTCTGAGCCCTCCCCTACAAAATCAAACTTCCCCGCCTACTTTGCAGAGGTCTGTGATTGGGTCTACGCCGATGAACATTGCCCAACTGTGTAAGCAGGGGTACGATCTCAATGGTGGCAATGCAGTCACAAGTAGCCATGGCGGACATGTGCTGAATCTATCACAGAAGCCCAGTTATGCTCAAGGTAGTGAAACACCCTTAAACCTAAGTAGGCCAGGAGGTACAGCCGTACTTCAGCAGTATGTCAGCAGTACAACAGAAAATTCTTCCGTCGGTTCTACTGTAAGAGATCAGTTAGGCAGGATAATAGCCCATCAACATCTGCATGATAATGAACGAATGACTCAAGTGCAAACTGCAGCAAATGGCATGCCGTCGACTCAGGTGTCGCCTCCTGTGCAATTAAACACACAACAAGCAGCATTGATAAAGGCAAGAATACAGCAACAGATTGCATCAAGATCTAGTGCAGTTCCTTCCATGGGAACATACACAAATAGTTCTGCGCAAGTGCAGCAGCAACAAGTATTGACTCAAAATTTTCAACAGACTGTCCAAACAAGTTTGTCTGGCTCCAACAGTGCTTCAGAGCAGCCAAAAAACGTGTTTCGAGTGGCTGGGACCATTCTCCATCCTCAGCCACTCGCCAACATCAACAAGATGGAGAGCAACAAACCTCAGGCAGCAGCTACTTCAGAAGTGGTGAACATCTCGGCTCACCCACAGCCTTTGAAAGTGGCTCAGGCCGTGATCGCTATGCCACTAGTGGGAGCCACACCCAAAGCTCCCAAGGTGGACCAGTCCATCATAGCTACCCCTTTGGCGGGAACTACATCCAAGGTTCCAATAGCAGTTACGACCCCTGCACCGCCGCAGCCAATTACTATCCCCCCTCACAGCTTGGCCACAGGCAAGACCTCCCCGGGTTCCAAAGCAACACCAGTTCAGCAACCTCTGGTGTTACTCATGCAACAGCCCAACGGGACGGTACTAGTACAACAGCTGCCCCAGGCCACAGTGGCCCTAACGAGCCCTACTACCCGTACTACAACTGGACAGGCTCCTGGCCTCCCTTCCCATAACCTGTCAGCAGTCTTACAGCAGAGTGCGGCCCAAAAGCTGGTAAGCCCCGGTGGCACCATCCAAAAATTTATAAGCATTCCTGCATTGAGCCCGCCACTGTCACAAACAGGGAAGATACAGCAAGGGGTCAATTTGCAACAGACCGGGGCAATTGGAGTCAATCTAGTGAAAGTGCCAGCAAAACAAAACATGAAGGTGAACGGAACTAACGCTCATGCAACAGAACACGTTGTACAGACTGCAACTACGGCGAATGTGCAGGTTGTGAGGAGTAACTTAAATGCGGTGCAGACTAAAGTCAACGGGACAGCTCAACTGCCCACGTCTGCTATGAATAAAAATTTCCCTAAACCTATTCGGTTAACGACCACACGAGCCCAAGCTATTCTCACGTCTCCTGTTCAACAGATTTCTGCTCAAGCCCCAAAAGGGCAAGTACCGAATGCTAACAACATGAAATCTGCTGCACCGCAAGCGATGGAAGTTCGTGCAACATTAGACGATCTCATCAATGCTGCTGACACCGTGGAGTGTGGAAATGAAGTGGCAAACCTTACTCAAGTAAGTACTTATCAACTCTGTTATCTCAAGAAATGAACCTACTTGCAGATGTGCGTTTCCCCAACGTAATTATGAAGTGCAGTCTGGTGTACCGCCAATTTAGTAATTTGCGCAGTTAGCCTCAGCATGTTGTAATGATGTGTACTGATTACTTTAAAGCTTTGTGATAACGTTTCCAGTATTCATATTCATTAAAGCTTTGTAATAACGTTTTGGGTATTTATATTCAGATTTCAACAAATCCAGTAATGACACAAGTATCTGTGCAAGGCTCCGACTCGCCAGCACCTGTAGAGGTTGGTAACTGTAGTGACGTGAATACGGACGAAGAAGGAACAGAGCTCGGTATAGACTTGTCTCATCACAACTACTGCGAGCTGCCCGAGATCAAAGAGGAGGAGGGAGGACTACTCATAGAAAACAATAACGATCAACAACAACCGGACGAAAATCAGGTACGAAATAATACATTAGGCTTTTTTATTTAATTGTTGGGATTACATTACCCGCCGCACTTTGAATTTTGTATTTCAAAAAAAAAAAAAAAACCTCATATGGCATATGAAACACATTATACACGGCAAAATGCGGCAGTTTTGGAGATGTCAGAAGTCGATCCATCAGAAGTCAATTGAGAAAATATTAATTTTATCCATTTTTATGAACAGTTTGGTTTTGTAGGGCCCAAGTTCAATTTTTTTTTTTTTCCGATCGCCACACTTCGAAAATCCTGACCATGCAATGTAATCTAAATGATTAAAAAAGAAAGAGCCATAAAAGCGAAAATAATCAATTACTGTTTACACATTGTACAGTTTTTTCCCAGTAAGTAGAAACAGTGGTCACATGAAAAACTCCTAAATGAAAATAAATACTACGTTTGTAACTCCTGTTCATCTCCATGTGTAGGATACAGCACCAACCAAACCCAAAAAGAAGTCGAGGGGAAAGGGGAACAGCAGTGGTTCTGGTGACGCTGAAAATGGTCACGCTGAACATTCAACGAAAAAGAAAAAGAAATCAGGTTAGTATATTTGTTACCATTTCGACAAATTGGGTGAAAGAAACAATGGGTAATACTATGGAAAATAATAATGGGCTGTTTTTCATTCACACACTGTTACAAATTTAATTCTACAGTAGAGGGCAATGCAGCAGAAATTCCTAAACTAACGGAGGATAAAGTACCACTATGGGCAAAGGCATACATCGACCTTTTCAAATGTCATGGAAGCACATTTGAAGTGGAAAGGCAGTACAATGAGAAATGTGCACAGAAAGGACCCCACTGTGCTGTATGTGCATTGCTTGTGCCTAGAATCGTCGTAAGTACCACAAACAATATGCTCTAGTTATGTAAATCTGTGCGGCATAAACGTCACCGTGATTGAATAATATATTATATGGCCATGAAAACAGGTGATTCATTTTACCATTACTTTAACCTGTAACATTCAGGACGTAATCAAAGATTTCTCGAGCAACGTTTGAGTGGAACATTTAGTAAAATTTCGGACCTGTTCCACACAGAATTCTGAAGGAGAAATAAAGGACGTTACACCACCGAGCCCAATACCAGCTGCTTCCATACCACTGATGACCGAGATGATATTCAGTCACAGCACCGAAAACCCCACTTTAGACGCACCAAACAAGAGCGAAGTGGAGAGTCCACTGCTGAAGTGTGCCTCGTGCAATGTCTGCGTCCACGCATGTAAGTGTTTTTATGATTGTAATAATGCGTGGTAATTTAAATTCTGTTTTGTGTGAATTAATATAAAGTGTTTTCTAAACTACATGTACAACTGTTTTATTTCTCAGTTTGTTATGGTGTAACTGAAGAGAAGATGAACCAACAGGTCTGGCTTTGTTCAAGATGTACAAGAGGATGTCCAGAAGCGGTAAGTAGATCTATTTAAAACATTCTACATGAATATTGACGAAATAATTTTATTTCAAGTCTTCTGCTTTAACTCGCATACAGTTATTGACAGACTTTGTTGTGATTGATCAAGAAGTCATATTTTCCGAACGTTTTTAACTTGTACAAATGTGCATTCGATTTTCAGGCGTGTTGTCTGTGCAATATACGCGGCGGTGCTTTAAAACCTACAACAAAAGACCAGTGGTGCCACATAGTTTGTGCGTTACCGATCAAAGAAATACTCTTCCAGGACAGCATCTACAGACAACCTGTGAATGTGAGCAAGATAACAACAGCCAGGAAGAAACTGGTAGGTTTATAATAACATGAACACTTGTAAAATTACTCATTAATGTGCGTCGTGAGGTTACAGAGCAGCATATTATATCGTTTATCTTGATGCTGAACTTGCTGGTCAATTCCTGTGTGACCTGAATACTGTATTTCAGAAATGTGGCTACTGCAGTAGCTTTCTAGATCCAGCAGAAGTAGAAGGTGGACTCGTGCAGTGTTCTGCAGGCAAATGTACGATGGCCTACCATGTAACGTGTGGCCACGCGGCTGGTGTTGTTTCAGAGCCAAGTGATCTGCCGTTTCCCATCTACATGGTCTGTCATAAACATCTGGGAAATAGGGAATTGAAGGTAATCAGTTTGATTCTTAGTCTACCAGCCCGTTGTTTGGTACAAAAAGCTACTCCTTCGAAAATCGCAGCAAGTCCCAAGAAAATGTTATTTTGTGGTATCAAAAAATAGATGAATGTGAACTTACCTGAAATTTTTTACTGCAGATTGACCGAAGAGATCTTCCGAAAGTAAAACAAGGTGACAAAGTAATAGCAAAGCATAAAAACGGACGCTACTACCAGTGTAAAATAACCGATACTGATGAACAAATGTACTGCGAGGTGGACTTCGATGACGGATCCTTCAGCAATGACCTTTTACCAGAAGACATAAAGGTAAAATTTTGTCATGCCTTGGCATTAATGTAAAGCATGGTTCATTCTGCGTGACAGTAGTGCTGCATAAATAGACTTGTATTGAGCATTTATATTTTGTTTTTTCACAGAACTTCAATGTGCTGAAGGATGGTCCGCCACCCGCAGGGTCCAAAGTGGATGTGATTTGGTTGGATAATCTTGTTTACAACGGCACGTTCAGAGGCACCAACTCCGTGCTATATTATTTGGTAAGTCCTACTTCAATCCTACAATACAAGAATTACTATGAAACGACAGTTATATTTAATACTACTTACTCATTTTATTTACATAAAATATAATTACTCTAATCATTTTATGTACAAACAGGTTGAATTTGAAGATTCTTCGGAGCTGCGTATAAAACGAGATGAGCTGTACTCCATGGAAGAAGAACTGCCCAAGAAGGTCAAGTCTAAAATGGTTTGTATTATGTTCTTGGCTCATTTCGCATAATTGCCAAAGAGCCTAAAGAATCATGAATTGTCCGTCGTCCTCGTTGTCGTCGTTCTTAGCGTTGTCTGTGCACACTCACCCTGAGCACACTATTGATCGTAGAGAATTCATATTTTACACACATATGCACCTATGTTCTATCACAAAGCCTAGCAAAAATTATGTTGCTGTGACCATTATTCTCAAATTGGCAGCCATATTTGGTTTTTTTTCTTTGAAC
>JBCAUI010500374.1:0-13357 GCA_038406195.1 Haplosyllis anthogorgicola | reverse complement strand
CAAGGAGATCACAGACCTCACCTGGTGGCACTGAAGGTGGGTCTGGTCCTCGGAAGTGTAAGTTGGGTAAAGGGACGGGTCACTAATGTCAAACATTTATTTATTTAGTTCACCCGTATTAGCTACAACCTATGCAGAGGAACTACTTAATGGCAAAAAGAAGTCGGGTGAGGATGACTGTGATGCCAAATGCCAGGTTAGTGTCCACAGTATCCACGGTATTAAGTTGACATTGGAAATGAATACGGCATGTGTTATTCAAATAGAGTTTTGTACATATTTGTACTTCTTTTAGATTCACATCTCAATCGCTGGTCAACTGTCATGAAGACCCGGTAAATTCGTTTAACTATTGCCAGTGTCGTCCTTTTCTTTCTTCAGGCAGATAAACATCATACACTGCTGATGAACCTGATAGCAAAAGACCTGGGTGTCGATCGAGATAACATCATGGATTTTGAACTGTGTTTGGCTGACTGTAATGATGCTGTGCGTATAAAATATTACATAACTTTCGAGATGAGAACTGTAGAGGTGTCGTTCTGATTAAACATAATTTTATTGTGAAATAATTACTTCAAAACACATACCGTATAGGTCGTATTTATGGCGCATGCCCTAATTAAGGCGCACCCCCTTTTTGTAGCTGATTTGCATATATTTTTACAGTCAGTGTTTCCAATCTTTAACTATCATCACTTACAACTTTTGCTTTACACATGCTCTGAAAATGATATTAGCACAAGCTTATTGCTTTTTCTCTTAATACTTCCCTCTGGTGCTTTGAAAAGATTAACTTCCATATATCATATGCAACTATAAGCCCTCTTTCCCATGTAAAAAACGCACAACACTGACACGTTATGTATTCCATAAACTACTCCCAAGTTGATTGTAAATAAGGTGCACCACCAAAATTAACTCTTCGCGCAGTGCGCCATAAATACGACCTATACGGTAAATAAATAAATTATAGGCAAAATGGAGACATCACGATGACTCAGATATTTTCACTTAAAGATCGACCGTTATTTCTGTATTTCAGACTATTGGTGGCATCTTGGAAGAGTTCGTATTTGCACCAAGATGTGATAATCTCATCAGTACATTTTGTTCTGTTCAGGTAAGTGATTTTGTTGCTTCTTGGTATTATTTAATTAGATTATATCGAACATTTTGGTTGATCAGCGCCGTTTAAGGCACGGTTGTATTATACATTACAGCCGTAAAGATTATCGTAAGTAAAATAAAACTTTAATGTCTGCAGGGTTTGATCGACTCTTGTGCCGATAGCAGTCTTGCTGAAGATAGAAACATCAGGGTCATTACTTTGTATGATAATGAAGAGGTAAACCCAATTTAAGATGAAATCTATAAAAGCAACATTCCTTAGTGACAGAACTGGTGTGCAGAAGAAAACGAGTTTCTTTTATTCAAAAATATGGACATAATGTCATGAAAGTGTCTAGCCATTCTGTTTAACACTGTATGTGAATATAATTCTAACAGGTATCTTTTCCTTTCATAGGTAGGATCCCAGAGTGCCCAGGGAGCTGGATCTACATTCACTGAGCTGATCATGCGAAGGCTTGCAGCCAGTAACAACGTACCCACAACATTTGAAGAAGCCATACCTCGCTCGATCATGCTGAGTTGCGATGTGAGCCATGCAATACATCCAAACTATACGTGAGTTCCACTTCCACTAGAGGTAGTTATTCCTCAGCAAATAACGTTTAAGTTCATAACTACGCTACACAGAAATTAATTTCTTCTTCGAAAGATGTCAGCATCAATTGGCTTTGCTGATTTTCCATCTTCAGTGAGAAACATGAAGATAATCATCGTCCAGCCTTCCACAAAGGATTGGTGATAAAATACAATGCCAATCAGAGATATGCAACAACAGCTGTAACATCTTCCATCCTGAGAGAGGTTGCAAGGAAAGCAGAGTTGCCTCTACAGGTACACAGATTCAGTTGACTAATTGAAACGTTTTGTAAACATGCAATTCTACTCATTTAACTTGGATATTTGGTTTCACTGCTCAAAAATAAATATTTTAGCATTTCCTATCAAACATGATATTAAAATTAACATAATACATGTTTACATAACAACTGTTATTTGGCAACCATATCGCTCTTTTGAACGGCATACATCACCTGCCTCACACGACTTTTTGAACTTAATGAATTACAGTGCCGCTCAAAAAGGGTTCAACCGTAAATTCTTTTGATGATGTGAACAGTTGTTTGCAACATAATAAAGTTCAATAACTTATTTTAGGACTTTGTGATTCGCCAAGATATGGCTTGTGGCAGCACCATAGGTCCGATCTCTTCCGCAAAGCTGGGTATTCCGACAGTGGATTTAGGACAGCCGCTGCTCAGTATGCACAGTATCAGGGAGATGGTGGACACGACCAGTGTTAATCAGTCCGTGGTACTGTTCAAGGTTAGTAGAACTTCTCATCAATAACATCTTTCAATACCTTTTGATGAATATGAAATGAACATAACTATTAAATACAATACAGTTAAGTGCAATGAACAAGACACACACGGTCATCCCGCTTAGCTCGAACACGGATAACTCGAATTTCTGCCTAACTCGAACCTTTTAAAATATCCTATCAATAGGTTAACTTTTATAAAATTGACATTTAATTCGAACTCTCGCTTAACTCGAACTTTTTGCAGCTTCCCATGATGATTCGAGGTAACCGGAATGACCTGTATTTTATTCGGTCGTGATGGAAAAGTGTCGTGCTGAATTTTGAATTCGGTGCATAAATCTTGGCCAGCTGAATGAAGTCGTCTTTGCGTATCATAAGTAAAGACTATAAACTTAACATGCACTTTTCAGGAATTTTTCAAGTGGTATCCGTCTATCTTTTCATCCTTCAAGATGTAATTGAAGTGTTAAGAGAAACGTGGAACAGAAGACATACTTGTGATGAAATAGGAATGCTGTGATTGCAAAATTTATTTAATACAGTGAAGCCCATTTAGCACAAACTTCAAATCCTTATTAAACGTATGGCATCGTTCGATCGCAGCGATAAAATGGGTTATATAAAATCCGATAATACTCAACGAGAACAGGAAGTACGTAATTAAGTGATAGATATCAAAGTAAAATAAACAAAAATTGTTGCAGTAAAAATGTTGTGTTCCTTTTTGACTATGAAACTTAGAAGGGAGTATGTTAATTTCAGACAAATACTGTTCATATCGTCCAAATGGAAGAGCCTGACCATCACATGTATTTGCCACATTGATGGTGCTTTATGCCGGTGCTATTACTGAACTTCGTTTGCTCAGCTATTAAATTAAGATAAGGACTTCCTTATTCATGAAATCTATAATGACACCAATACTATTAATTGATTACTTTACATTTATTAACTATCATTTCGATTTTTCAATTCAAACAGTCTATCTGTACCATTGGATCAATCCAAATTGTTACCACTGTGAGTTAGTCACATGATAGATACCCTTCATGTGACTTGCTTGTGCAATCATGTGACACTTTAAAGGGAACATACAAACTAAGTTAAATCCCTTTTTTGGAAAAAGTCTTGTTAGGGAAGAGAAATTTTCGTAATTGTGTACAGTTACATTGCAGTCAGAATGGGTCGGTTAACTTTGTCATTGCCAATAGTATTGGGAGTGGTGATACTATGTAATGTAATGGGAAAAGGGTTGTCATATCGTGCCAGATATGAAAAGATGAATGAAGCCAAACAAAAGTGGGACTATGTTACTGTCAGAGAAGATGCGCATATGTTCTGGTGGCTTTATTACACTACTGCATCAGAAGGTTATCAAAATAAACCCCTGGTTATTTGGTTGCAGGTAAGTTGCCGAGAAATTCTGAATGAATTGGATTGTGCGTGCGTGTGCGTGTGCGATAAAATTTCAGTGTCGTCCCTCAGTTACTCATTTGCCTCAGTTCACATTGTTAGTGCTTGATTTGATACAATAAGTTCATAGGCACTTTGGTAATTGAATTAAAACATTAAAATTTAAGAATCGAGTGCGAGTATCTGAAACAAATTTATTACCTTTTTATTCGTTTTATTGTTAATAATCTCCCAATTTATCCTTTCTTTGCAGGGAGGTCCAGGTGGTTCATCTTCGGGTTTTGGTAACTTTCAAGAGATTGGTCCACTCGATGTGAATCTCAAACCACGCAACACTACATGGCTGTCACAAGTCAGTCTTCTCTTCATAGACAACCCTGTGGGTACAGGCTACAGCTACGCCACTTCAAAATCAGGCTATGCCACAACCAATGATCAAATTGCCAAGGACTTGATTAATGTCATGATAGCCTTCTACAAAGAACTGCCAGACTTCGAGAAAATTCCTTTGTTTATTTTCTCAGAATCATATGGAGGGAAAATGACCGCAGGATTTGCCAGGGCTTTGAACAATGCAGTTTTAGCTAAACAAGTTAACTGCAATTTTAAAGGTTTTGCAATGGGCGATTCCTGGATCTCTCCAATGGATTCAATCCTAACTTGGGGACCGTATTTGTTTTCTACCTCTTTGGTGGATGAGGTTGGGCTGAGTAAAATTAACAAATCGGCTGTTGAAACTAATGCCGCAGCAATGGCTGGGAACTGGACAGAGTCAACTGCACTGTGGAGTCAAACAGAAGATGCCTGTGAAGCTAATGCAGCAGGGGTAAACTTTTGCAACATTCTGAAGTGGGGTGCTGATGAAGAGGTAAAATTGGAACTTCAAAAAGCTAAAACACCTTTAGAAAAACTTTATGCCAGACATGTTAAGGTTCATGCAAATGATGCGTTGAGTGAACTCATGAATGGACCAATCAGAAAGAAGCTGGGGGACATCCCGAGTAATGTTACCTGGGGCAGGCAATCAGGAGACGTATTTGCAGCCCTCACAGAAGATTTCAACAAACCAGTTATTGATGTTGTGGATGAAATGCTTAATACTGACTTGAAAGTTGTGGTCTACAGTGGTCAGTTAGATCTCATCGTTGACACTATTGGAACGGAAAGATGGGTACAGAAACTCAAATGGAGTGGCCTTCCTGATTACAATACAGCACCACGAAAAGTCATCACCGATAAGGAGACTAAATTACCAGTGGCATTTGTTAAAGGGTACAAGAACTTCTCTTTTTATTGGATACTGGACGCGGGGCACATGGTACCGTCAGATGCTGGGAGCGCAGCTCTGCAGATGCTGTCTATGGTCACTCAACCTTATGATTAATGAATCTCAGGACAATCATCATTGACACTGGTTGATCTAGGGGGCGCAGGAGGTTGGCTCCCCGGGAAATCCTGGATCCACCAGTGGTCAAAGATATCATGTTTTATAAGGTCAGCCCGAGACAGCCATCAACTTGTTTTGCAATTTGTACTTAATACTGTATTTTGGATAGTTTACATATAAACACACTATTGTTTGTAGTTTTCGTTTATGACGTTTTCTAATAAAATCTTATCACAACCTAACATTCCATATTCCACTACAGTTCTTTATGCTGCATTTTCTTAGTGCTTGTGTACACATGCACTATTTTAATATTAACCGTAAAAAAGTTTGTCACTTTTGTAAAAACAACGTACATGTAATAAATCTATAAAACAGTAATTCTTTGTACGTTTAGAATTTTGCAAGGGTCCGCCTCATATTCTGTTTGAGTCAACAGTGTTTTCATTTTTTTGTTTGTTAATACAGTGTCGCCTTGCTGATCTGTACACATGTTAAGGCATGGGCGTTAAGTTTATGAAAAGGAGCAGTATATTAAACGACGTTACGAATAAATTCTTGTTCACATGTGAACGAAATCACTACTGCGCTTTTAAAATATAAAGATATTTGTAAAGATTAAAAACTATTTTGTCATCAGACTTTATTACATAAAAGGCTCCACAGTACCATCGTTCCCATTGTAGTTGCCTGTCATGCCATACACTGTTTAAGTTGCCTGTATGGTGGTACGAACCTCCCGCTTCTGTGGTAGTGAACTCAACGTATTCGCTGTTTCGGTCCAGCATACCATTTAGAAACAACTGCGACCCCGAACATATCAGTCAACAGCCCCGAGGAAAATTTTTCAAAATTACTTGACAAATTCTTTGTTGAATTTTCATACAGTCGAAAGCATATAAGTACCATCGAACGCACATTTATGCAAAATTAAAATAGTATTATTAACCCGGGTTCGTATTCCACACTTTTGAATCAGAAACTTAAAAATGAAAACTGCGCTTTGAAAACCCTTTCATTGAAATGCAGTCCAATAAAAATAGAAAGAAAATGGGCCAAATTACAAATTAGCATTGTGGACCTATGAATTCTAGGTTCATATTGAATCCAGTGTAATTTGTTTCAAACGGATAATCCCCGACCCAGGAATCTCCAGTTGTGCATTCATTGCAGTCCGTCCCTGTGAGACCGATGTCGCACTGGCTACAATCCAGTCCTGTCCTACTTAATTGTGTTATATCACAATACCTTGAATGTCTCAGAAAAAATGAAAATAAGTCGTCTTTTAGTTTTGTTACACTTTATTCAAATAACTTGTTTTAGACAGCTGGCGTGACAAAATATTTTTTGATAAACAGAAACATTTTAATTTCACTCGATTGCTGCACCTGGCCCTTCCAAGAAACTTTATTGTAGAAACATGTAGACAAAATCTCATCCAGTATCATGCACACATTTTGATATCACAGACTTGTGAAATTTAAATTAATATCACGGTGGTAAAAAATTACATTGGTCCAAACAAACTTTGAGATTTCCCTTAGTTTAGAATGATTTACAACATAATTACATTTAATTGCAAAAAAGTCAATAAATGTCTTCTTCGTGTTATTTACACATACCAAAAAGTTGAATACTACACATAAATTTATTTACATCACAGTTCGACTAATACTGTAAGGTTCTGCAAATCTAACAATTCGAAAGTAAGTGTAACAATGCAGAGAAATACATCCAAAAGGATCTAACATGTTCAATTTCAAATAAATATACATACATGAAATTTATGTAACATATGTTGAATACGCTTTTGTGTATGTATATATCACAGATTACGTTCTTGTTTCATAAAAATCACCCCCCTCCCCCCTCATTCCTTGTACTATCTGTGAAAAATTATCAAATGAAAAATATATGCCCATTAATTTGGTCTAACAATATCACAAGCAGCTTATGCAATGAAAGCATCTGAACTAGACTGTTGCTACAACAAGCTACACAAACATGTTTGGCATCAGGATTGATTGTCATGGTGGCAGAATGTAATCTTTTTGGAACAGTGCAAGAATAAAGTTATGGAAGCATAGCAATGTAGCTCGTGGTGGTACACTATAACATACGTTGTTTGTTGTTAAACGAACGTGCAAAATTTGGCTACGACATGGTAAACGTTTATGAGAAATGCACTAAGACATCTAGTCTCCTAAACTTCCACTGAAGATGGTCGACGTGGTACCCAAAACCGTTAACTTCTCACAGAGTTGAGTATTTGGTCCAGCGATTGTTCTTCCTGTGTCGCATAAGGCACTGGTACTCTGTAGCTCTGTAAAGGCATTTGTGTAAGTGAAATGTGTGGTTTCATTAATGTATGAGTTTAGAAATTCTTTAGGGTATGCGAATCGAAAATCTTTGTGGGACCACAATGAAAAAAAGAGATTTCAACATGTTACGAAAATAATGTGTGTTATTGAAACTAAAGAATACGCAAATGTACCAGGCAAAACATATTAAAAATACCGTATTTATTCAAATAGAAGCACCGGGTGCTAAAACCAAAATTTGAGGGGTGCCTCAAAAAAAAAAATAAATAAATAAATAAAATCAAAGAACCAATTCTACACATGAAGTAAACGTTCCAAGACATATTATACTGTCCATATTGGAAATAAAATCTTTAAATTATTTTCTTCCCAAGTAAGGGAGTGCTTCTCACAGAGAAGATATGGTACATAATTACCTTGATGCTTTGCTGTGGTCTGCGATCCGTTTCGGCTTCAAACATGTTCTTGTGATTAGACCTGATGGTACTTTTCACATAAGCGTAAGGTACGTTCCCATTGTCTATTTGCTTTGCATAGAAACCTTCGGGCTGAAATGGACGATCAGAATTGTGAGTTGCGAGATCCTGGGATATCTATGAATAACAATGATTTTCGTGTAAAAGACTATCACTCGGTATCAGAGTCGCATGACATTCTTATCACGACTTTCTTCTTTACACATGTAAAGACTCCTGATTGCCAACAAGTTTATTCATGTGCCTAAAAAGGCATCTGTTATTAACGCGCACCAGCATAACAGAACGGTTGTGGTGCAACCATAAAAAGCTTGCACTCTGGTCCAAAATTTATCTAATACTGCATGTACAGCATTCAGTCTTACTCTGATTATGCATCAGACATCTATCACGTACACATTTCAGAAGAAAGTGTTAGAGACAAGCATTTTTCTTAAGTCCGTAAGACTTTTTTTAATCATTTGGATTACACTGCACTGACAGGATTTTCAACGTGCAGTGATCGAAAAAAAATACAGCTAAAAATTGAGCTTAGCCTATAAAAAAAACTTGTTCAAAATATTGATAAAATTTTATCTTTTTTCTCTCAACTACCTGATGACGAAACTTGTTATGACGGAAAAATATTACTATGTTTCAACTTCAAATGATTTGTTTATTTATTTATTATTATTTTGAAATTTCGATTTCAAAGTGCGACAGGAAATGAATCCAAACAATTAAATAATAAAGCCCAAGATTTGCGTGATTGTACGTCCAGTAATTTCGTCCGTTGCAATTCAATGTCAAGGCGTGCAAGTAAAGTTCCAAAATAACATGTGCAATGACATAATTACTTTTTTCGTAACATCTTAATACACATCCTGGGTATGGATAATATATGACTGTATCAAGTGTAGCCAAATATAATAATCATGTATGACAGGAATGACATTTACACTTTTTTAAATATAAACACATACATAGTACATTTAAAGCGTGATTATTATGGCACCATTTTGGCTTCTGAAAATAAGATGTTGGATTAAGTGAGAGTTTCAGAGATGGATCTGGGGTTGAGTGTGCAGTTTTTAATCTGACCGATTTTCAAATTCAATTATTATAATTTTATGCATAACAATTGCTGTCAGAATCGTCAAGCCTGAATCCATCACTGGATGTACACAAGGAAAACGCAGTGTGTTGCAGAAATTGATGATATAAGATCGCCGTACTTCTCACAACGACGTGCAGGGGTCTGTCACATTTCAAGTCTATATTACAAAAAAAGCAATAATTTGGGGAAAATGACTTTCCGGTAGTGCTTTCTGTTGTCTTGAGATGCATTTAGAAGGTACGCTTTTTCATGAGAAATACGGCACTTACTTACATTCTCAGAAGGTTTTTGATCTGAATCGCTACAATTGGTATAAAGAGACTGTAAGCATAACTATGAGTAAAATTCAATTTCTACAAGAATTACAGCAAGGAAGCTCCGTTTCAATTGACAAACCATATGAGAAATATTTCTATTAATTAGAACACAATGTTAATCTAAATTCAAAGTCACAACTAACTACGATCAGTTGGCATAAATTTTATGAAACCTTCTTATGACTCATTACTATTGCAATTTGTACCATTAAAACAGTAGGCTTACGTATAGTTCTCACATAAAGATCCAAATTATGCTAATAAGCAAGATATTCTTATAAAACCTAAATACAACTAAAGTACTAGTGAAGTGCGTACCTGTCTCCTGGGTGAGTAAAGTATGTTATCAAAGTTTGGTTTTCTGGTTCCTCCGGGAAGTGGTGCACCTCCACCAGGACGACCATATATTGTGTCAAGAGTGTCCAAGTGCTAAAATTAAGTTTTTTATATCTTGTATATTTTCCAGTTTCGAAATGACTGCTTATAAATATGAACTTAAATGTGTTTTTTCGGGTTTTTTTCTTTAAAGTTTATTTTGCGGACCGAAGTCCATTTTTTTGGGACCACTGGCACCCTCTGTTTCGGACTTGGGGTGTCTCTGCCAATGGGTTCCAAAGCCAGGGTGGATTTGCCGCTGGCATGCTTACACACTTGTGTGCTGTGATCCCCAGAGTCCCTTCTGAATCTTTCACCCATGTGCGCTCAATATGAACGTAAACCTATATGTGTTTAAAGTATTTTCCACATGTAGTTACCCTTCTTTCCTGCTGTTTCTCCCTCAGTTTTTCAATTTGGTTCATTTTTCTGCGTTCTTCCGCCTCTCTTTCTAATTCAGTATGATACTGTGTACTTTGCGGATCTTTCCACTTGCGCTCATCAGTTTTCTAAAAAGAGATGTGAAATTAGCATATGCAGATCTACAGTTGTTGTGCACTTTACTTGAGTATAACCCGTGATTAGATCTCTCACCTCTCTGGTAACATCTGTCGAACCTAAGTGATGGTTGGTCAAAAAACCTGTGTGAGGGTCCCGCCTTGGATGACCTACCCTTCCTTCACGTATCACAGCTGCCAATTCTCCTCCCTAACGATAAAATGTTTGTTGTATTGAACGTCACTAATTTATCAAGGTATCACTTTAAATTGCTACTTTCATGCGGGACTACATTGTGCCTTGCTACACAATACATACCCCGTGTTTTAGATCTTGATCCTGTATTGCTCTGTTGTATCTTTGTAGTTCTGCATCGTTTTCTACGGAAATTAAAGGAAACAAAATCTAAAACCTCTTTTAATTAGTAAATCATGCTATTTTAAAGAAAACTCAATACAAATAACAAAAGGAACAATGGTACATACGCAGATCATACAAGTAGAGTTGTTTCGCTTGCTTCTTACGCTGGTCAGCTGACGAAACCTAGGAGAAAAAGTTTCTTTTTATTTATCATTTCTACTCGCATGTTGGTCTAACATTTAATAATTGACATTGATGTATAAAACTTGAATTACAACAAAGCCTGTATTGAGTGTCTTCAGCAACATCATGTCTTTTGCAGCAGTCTTATTTCACGTGGAATCCTTTATTTTTATGTTTAGTTTAACTGTCTTATGCGGCATAATTGCCTTTTACGGCATTTTAATTGTAACAATTTAGTACCGTCTGAGACAAGTTTTACTGTATTTGCTGTGTATGCATGATAAAGTAATTCAAACCTGGTTTTTCACTTCTTTGCCAACTTTGCCCGAGATCATCGTTTGTACGTTTCCTTCGCTGTCACGTAATGGTGCTCCAGCTCCAGGTCTGCCAAATGGATCGTGGATCGCATAGGCCGGGTCATGGGTGTTGAGTGGGAGTGGTTCTGGTTCTTTTATCACTGCACCTGAAGGGAATAGGTCAGACATTTAATCATATTTGAAGATAAATCATGGCATGAAACAGGACTCAATCATTGCATGGAAGCCGTTTCTGCATGCAAGTTGGTAGAATAAATGTGTTGGAACAGAATAGAATTGAAAATAAACACAACATCATGTATAAATTTACCTCCTCGAGGATCCCTGTTAAAGTTCGTCACACGACGTGTTGTGGGGTTTCCGTATTCATCTCTAATTGGTGCTCCTGCACCGCCTCTTTGTTGATCAAAGCTTAAACTAATTCCCTGTAAGAGATCAAATATATGTTTCATACCAACGTTTTACAGAACAATTTTATAACATACATATAATGGGTATGTAGAAACTTAAAGTGAAAGGTACACTTTATGGACGTTTTTCCTCCATAAAGTATTACTACGCTAACATTAGTGAACATTGTCGAACTTCAGTTGTTACAAATAAACTAAATATAAAACACACAACTGAGATTACGCAGAACGTAAATGATTACAATAAAAGACTATCAAGTCCGTTATCATGAACCTAAAAGCAACTATGTACACAATTTCACACTTAACAAACCTTTCCATAAAATCTTGACCTCTGAGCATGTTACAAATAAGACCAATGTGTATGTACAGTAAACATGTATAGCGAGTGCATTGATAAACGTACACACTATTTCATTTCGTTTAAGATTTTCTGATTTAGCATGACGATAGATTCTGTACAAACCTGTGCTAAAGTAGCGTTGATGCTGTCTGTCTGAATGCCTGTGCCCGGGTTGCTTGCCTTGTGCCTTTCCACATTGCCTCGACTGTCCCGTCTTGGAGCACCCGTTCCTTTTCCCCAAGGATCGTATGTCACATTCTCGTCTTGAAACAAACTTTTCAGCTGTGGGTTAAAGCATGAAATTTTTACAGATCTCTTCACATTTTAATGTGACAACTGTACTCATTTATGATGAGGTTTACACAAGACGTTACATAAGCCTGAATACCGCTGAAGACGGTAGAATAGCTAGATATGGATCATACTTACTCTATCTGACTTTGAGGAATCTTCATTCTGATTATATCGACCTTAAATAAATAAATTAACGATGGTGTTAAGAAATTATTTAACTTGCATTTACGTAACGTATTCGTAATTAGTACTATAAAAATACATATATGTACAATAAATTTTGTTTGGGGTGAACTACCCACCGTGCATGGGAAAATGTTTGCGGATGAGAATGTGTTCGTCCCAAACAGTGTGAAATTAAGAGTAAAAAGAAATTTGCTGATCATAAAATAGTTCGTCAATGGCTTTGAGTTCGCCCCAGACACCGTCTTTTTAATGTTTATGCAACTAGTTTTCTTGCACCATGCAACAGAACGTGTAGTTCAGACAGACACAGAAAAGTACAGATGAAAGAACAAAAATGGATACTGTCGAACCTGTCTTGAACGGAAACCTCATTTGTTACGACGAGAATACCGTTAAAGGTATGTATGCCGTCCAGGCCAGGCAAATAAATATCAGTATTGTGGGTTTCACGTATGACAAAATTGGCGTGAAAGGCAGGATGTCGCCTGGGAAGGTGCTGCTCAAGACAAGTTCTACCGTAGTTCCCAAAGTAGAGTGGTTACATGCACACATAATACAAAACACAAGTGATGATGTTACATTTAACACTCAATAGACCCTATCTTGACAGAAAGTGTTGTAAAAGGATGGGTGTCGCCTCAGACAGGGTCATTTAAGCCGTCTTGTATGTGGTAGATAAGTGTAGCAAAAGGCAAAATGTCGTTTGAGACAGGTTTTACTGTATGGCTTTGACACTTAGCACTTAAACAAGAATTCTTGTAGGTTAGCCTGAAATCACTGTGTGTGAAAAGCTATTCACATAATGATGCCATGAACATTGATTTTACATTGTATAATCAAATCACCTGCGCGATACTTTCTATTATTTCTCTATTACTTATTGTTATATTGTTGTATTTACTATTATGTGATGTTGGTTAGTA
>JBCAUI010500373.1:0-26543 GCA_038406195.1 Haplosyllis anthogorgicola | reverse complement strand
AATATTTTACAAACCGTAACTTGTGGCTAAGCCGATTAGCCGGCTAAAGATTCAGTGGCTAAGCGGCTAAGGAAATGTCCATCGGTTGGGGGCCCTAATGCTGAATTCAACTTGATAGTGGTTGCGACACTCACGTTGTCATCTTTGGTAATTCGTAACTTGATCTGTGATATGAGAATGTCGCAAAGAGAGGGAAACGGGAAAAGAAGTATAAACACACCACAACCTAATGTAGTATCTTGTATAACGGCCAGAAATGATGTCCCGTATTGTCAATAACAATGCTCTCAGTGAGATCTGTCATAAACGAAGGAAATTATGTAAGCTAATCCATGTCTGACACAACCAATAGACCTTTATCATTCGCCATAAACTGCTCGAGGCGCCAGGACTAAAAGATGTGGGCTGCACCTTGATAGGTCACGGAAGGAAACCATGACTTCTTTGAAATATTGTCAGTAAGTACATGGCTTGAGATGTGAAAAACACGTAGGCTACAAAAGCCGACTGGAATACAATGAGAATTTTGAATGTTGTCTGGTCTGTAAGATAATTGTCAAAGTCGGTTTTTAGACACCTTATATAATGATATATTTCACAGAAAGAATATAATTCCACAAAGTATTTTTATGCGAATCAATAGCATAGCGTGGAATTCTTTTGTTCCCAACGTTTGTGAAAGATTTGATTTTAAAATGGTTTCTTCTAAAGTTATAAAATCTAAAATCTAAAGTTACCACCAGAATTTTAGTTATTTCCAAAATTAGGTGAATTTCAAGAGTTTTTATTTTTCCTTCTTTGGAGTTTCCCACAATGTGGCACTGATGTTTACCAATTGCAATGGTACTACTACTACTAGGTTAGCACCAATGGTAATTACTGTCACATAGGACACCGATTTCATTAAAGCGATGCCAATTAAAGAGGATGCTTTATGTGGATAGCCTCGGTGCTTGATCGTAATTACTGGCCGTACATTGCGAAACAAATATCCCCTCATGGCAGATCAGCGGTGAAAGTGTAACATCAAATGGAGCAGATAAAATGCTTTACGATTAGAAAAGCAAAGGGGCTTATGTGACAATAGTCACATATCAGTCTTTAATAAACAATTCATTAACCCTCTTCTTTGTTATAAAAAGCAAACTAATGTATGCGTTATTAGCCAATTGCATGATGTTTGTATCAACACAACTTAAATGAATAAATCAGACTGCAACTTATATCTGTGACTCGCAGAAGTTAAGAGGCCAACGCAAAGATCAATATGTTATGATTAATGTGAACTTTTTTGAGAGAATCATACCTCACTTTCACGAAGCTGTTTTCACTGCAACGTAGCTGAAAACCTCATGAAAAGGTGACTGACCTGAAATCCAGTAAGTTGCATAAACCATGGGATAATGCTGATTTCTGATGTCACCATAATTGTTCCTGAATTATGTTACTCTTATGATCAATGACAACACATAGTTTTTACAGTGAAAAAGACAAACCATGCAGTCTCAGGAGACCCTTCTATGATTCTTACCATGTGTAGACTACGTTACAAAGGAAGCATTATTATCTTACTTCTTATTCCATCTGGCCACATTACCGCCACAAGAGACAGATAAAAGTCAAATCCTAGTTACCTTTTTCTTGCCTTAAATGTACAAAAACTAAATTCAAGGGTGAAAATATTGAAGATATGGCTGAACTTTTGGTTAAACCCAGAAGGAAAACGTGAATTGCTATTGTTTCCAGAACCCTATTTTTTTTAGATGTACGCATCTCATTATTCCAATGCTTCAGAAGCAGTTTTAGAAAACCACTAGGTGTCAAATGTGTGCGTTTCACGTCGATCCTAATTGTCTTATTGACTCAGTTGTTTGATCAGCCAATGCAAATGAAAACAACTATCAGGATCGTCCTTACATCACTATGACATAAATCATACTACTAACAAATATAAGGCTCGATTCTGTCACATTGGTGACACTTTGAACTCAATGACCTTAGGACCTTTGGAAGTCTTAGCCAATCACAGAACAGAATAATAAATTATGTTAATGAGGTCTCAGAGGAGATCATCATTGGCTGAATGGCAGCTAACCGTCCAAAGGACGGGCACTACCTAGTATGCAATGAAAAAAATTAAAGCAATACTAGATGATGAGATATATGTAAGAAATTGACTATATTTCTTATCTTCTCACCTCAAGGTAAACAGAAGTAGGTATGTCGCATGGGATCCTACAGACAGAAGAGTGACTTTCATCAAAAATACAAACTACAGCAGTTACGACTGGTGTGTGAACAGCTACGGATTATTTGTCTATGATCTAGTAGATAAGACAGTAAGTACTCAGACGCTGGATTATTCTATTTTGGATTGAACTATTTATAAAAATAGGGGATATTTCCTTAACTTAATTTGTTTAAGGTGACCGCTATTCACCTCTGTTGAAACAGTGAATTCTAAAACCGGTACAGCACAGGTTTTTTCAACCATCGTGATCCAATCTCAACATGTGTGCAAATTTGGCATATGAATTTCGGACACAATCGAATAATTTTCTGTAGATAACAGACGAGATGGAGCTACCTTATGGAGACTTAGTTGGTGAGCCAGTAACATTCTGTGGAGGACAAAAACTAGCATTTATACTACAAAACGTGGTCCGAGAACTTGATGGGTCGTGGAATGAAAAATCAAGGGTTTATAATGTCTTCTTGTGTCTGTACAGCTTCAGCGAAGGCAAAACTAGTATGCAGTACAAGTAGGTTATTTTCATGTTGGTTTTAAAAAGTGAAATTGCGATTTATCGATATTTCAATCACATAAATGAACAGATGTGAACCCCTCAGGAATGGTCGGAATCAAACTACCGCGAAAAAAGTCATTTTCTAAAACAGAACATTTTACATACAAACACGAAATTGCATTTACTGTGATAAAAGTCATAAAATTTGTGTCCTTCACTTTGTCCCTCAGTTGAGAAATACTCTTATTACAGGAAAATACAAGACATTGCTCCCAGACTATGTGACGAGAAGAACGTGTTCCTTGACGTACGAGTGGTCGAGGATGACTTGTTGCTCCTGTCCTTCTGTCGCAACACAACACACTATCCACACAACAAGGATGGATCCCTCAATGTAACAAAAGCCTCCGAAGGGGGAGCTTTCATTTATAATCCTCGGTCAGAGGTAGGTACAATTTATTCTGAAACAACCAGTGAACAGATTCAGACCAGTGAACAGATTCAGACCTTGAATCTGGAATTGATACTATAATTTGAACAACATCTCTCAATAGTGATAATGGTGCGCAATATCATTAGATAATCCGCAGATTTGTTTTAAAAGAAAGTTAATAAGCCCCAAATTCAACAGTCCGGTTACATTATTTTCCAGGAAGTGAAGTCTGAATTTAGTGACTTCATTTCACAAGGACTTGATATCAAGAACCTGCAATTCTCCACCAGTGGAAAAGTAATACTTGACACCAACAGCTTCGAAATCTACGACTGCAGAAGCTTTGCGTCTTGGCAACTAACTAGTATTGCACGCAGAGCGCTAAAAGGAACTGCCAGGTTGATCATGGATGGGCAATATGTAGCAATGATCTCAAGTTCGGCAAGGGAGGTGTTGCTGATCCGGTCGTGTGATGGGATTCAGAAAGGTAGAATATACGTTCACGAGAAGGCCAGTGTACTAGCAGTGGCCTCTGATGACAGGACGATCCTTATTGGCTGCTCAAATGGTCGAATGATGTCATTTACAGTCGTTCTGGACTCTCCCGATCCAGTTTATGAAGTGATAAGTAAGTTACCAAGCAGGAAAAATCATCACGAGCAACCCAAAGAAGTGTTGCATTCAGATATACATAAACTTAACACAACCATAGCGGAACTCAAACAGCTTTCGGCTGAAACAAAATTCGAGCATATGGAGAAACAGAAACGCATTCCAACTTACAGATCGGTAGGAACTGCAGTGACGCTGACACAAGGAAACAGCCGCAGAATGTCCCAGGCGTGCGTTATACTATGAAGTTGTGTTTCATTTTTCCATCATTTAAACAAAGTTGAGTTCATATGAAACAGCAAGACTGGACTACGCTAAAAGTATTGTGTAGTTAAAACGAACGAAAGTAACATATCATAACGTATAGATGTACCCTCAAATACCATGCAGTGCCTGCATTAAGAGTGTAGTATTTAAAGTCTTTTTTGTTGCATTGGTAGTTCGCTCACTGTTCAAGATTCAACAGATCAAATATAACCATAATATTCTATTTAAACTGTCTGGTCCAAGGTACGCTTACCCACAAAACTTTTTCGTAAGTTAAAATACAAAATATAACCAGCCGTATTGTTACATATAAACATAATTTATTTACAAAAGGTTAATGTATATTTGATAAAAATGTATAGAAACAAAGGACGCAATAGTATGCGAAATAATGTGCCTAGAATATTAGTACAATCCTTAAAGGCTAATAAATTATAAATATGTCATATTAATGCACCGTATTTAGAAATGTAAATGTCAGATTGTCTGTGAATCCTTGTAGAGTCATATTATATGTGTCAAGATATATATAGTTGAACCATGACTGGAAGTTATTTCTGTACTTTTGGTTATTTTAGTTGCTTACAAATGTATACTGGTTCATTCATCAAAACTGCATGTCTGAAAAAGGAATAGAAACTGGGATAATTGTGACAAATGGTGAAATATGGGATTCAGCAGTGAACATGTTATACAACATTTGCATATTTGTTCCAACCCCAGTTGGGAAAATGCTATTCATTGCATTAAAGAGTTAGAATGGTGATAAAATTAATTTATGACATGCACTGAATAGTATTTTTCCATACTAAACAGAACAATGCGAACTGTGCAACAAAACTTAAGGCATGCAACCACTACATAAAATAAGATAAATACAAATACACCAATTGTAATGCTGAGTGAGAAACTTGCATGTGTAGCATATTAAATTGGTCCAAAGAAAATGTTCTAAAGTACTAATTTATAAATGAAAGAAATGGTATACTAAAATGGAAACTCAGAGCATATTTAAATTTTCTTCTCTCTACATAAGAGCGAGTATTTTTACTTCAAAGTAATTTTTTTTATTTATTAAATGGTTCACAACAATCCAAACCAATAATCATTAAGTTCAGTTTTATGTTGTAGTGATCCGTAAGGATTTAAAGATTTGATTTCTAAGATTCAAATCATGGTACATGAAGTGAAATCTTGACCAGATAACGTTGCCAATTTATTTGTGTCAGCCTTACATTTGTGAGTGCCATTTTCTTACCTGCCCCTCCGTTATACACATACATAACTCCACTGCCTGCATGGCTTCCTCTGTTGGATATTCCGTCAACATTTACGTCGTAAGCGTGATTTGTATGTAATGTGGAATAGAGTTCATTCTCTGAAAGGAAAATGTGCAAGCATGCACAAGCTTGTGACTGAAAGCAACACAATCCCCAAACCACGGAAAAGGCTGTACAGACATATTTACCAATATGTACATATTGTGAGCAACAAAAATGTTAACATTTTCAACATAGTCTCTTTATGATATGATTAGTCGCACAGATTATTGAGAAACGTGTCGAGTGATGTGATCGGATATACCGATATCCCGATTTGTTATCATTTACGCCCTAGTTTAAGGCTACAAATTTAAGACATGTATAGGAAATAACGTTTCATACAGTTTGGTTAAGCACATAAATATTATAATTAAAATTCAGTTTATACCTCTTTCACCGTGTAAGGAATGAGTATATGCAGATCGTTTTTCATCTTCATCTATCTGCTTTTGTATTTTGTTGAGTAAATATATTTTGCGCACAAATATGCACAGTAAAATAACGGTAGCGTTCACCAAAAGGGCCACCGCTATCACTGGTTCCCTAAAATAGAATTAGCATCAAAATACTTTATTAAAGTTGTATGTAGAATACACTCTACTTGTGTTTGAATTGAATAGGAATCAAGTGGCATATATTTCCAACTATTTCCAGCTATTAAGCAATTAATTAAGATGTTCCTCCTCCCTATCAGAGTATTTGTCACAGGCACCAGCAATAAAACGGTATAATTGGGTGTTACAAGTTTAATCGACATGAAAAGTTAAATTTGACGTCCCAAAACACATAGAAGAAATAACCTGTACTTTTCATCTGTCAGTGTTGACATTATGGTCCAGACAAGAACGATACCAACTGTCATGAAGGTGGTTATGGCGATCCACCGGCTCTCGCGGTGACCATCCACCGAGTCCCAGGTGATGGAGGCGAATATGGCAGTGAGGACGATTAGGATGAATACATATACACACGAGAGGATTAAGTCAATGTTGTGGTCATCCACCGGGGAACAACGTGGTACTATTTCGTTGTCATCCGTGATTTCGAACAATTCAATGTTGGTGTCTTCCAGGATAAGCCACTCAACACCAATGATGATTTGCACGCAAACGAGCGCAAAGGCGATGCAGAATAAGCTGCCTGGGTGTGCTAGTCTTTTGTATGAAGGAGGAGGGTAATCATTAATGTAAGCTCCCACCCTCCATGTATTGAGTACTTTAACTAGCATACAGCTGAAGCAAATAGCATAGACGAAACCCAGGCAGAACTTCCTTATGGAACACACGATCTCGTCTGGATAAAGAATGAATGCAAATACAAGTGTGTACATACACAATACGCCAACAAGCAGTACGTATCCGAGGATGGTGGTTCCACTTCGATTGGGATAGAAAATCATTAAGTAGACGAGGGAGCATATGGAAACCAGAATGCCGACTCCGGTTAGAGCCACAATGACAATACCCCAGATCTCTCCGACTCTGTCCTCCATATCTACACTGCTTGTAGCCACAAGGGGATGTGCGTTACCGCCACCACCACCACCAACCCCTCCTCCTCCATTGATTGGGTCGTCCGTATTGACACATGTGCAGGCAGTACCCGTGGGGCATCTCGATACCACTGTTCTCTGTTCCCCATCAGAGTCGTACACTCTGACTTCTGCAAGATTCAGTCTAAGTTGATTTTGCCACGTGCCAACCTAAAATTTAAATATAAATTCACGAATTACCACCACATGCACATGTAACTATAACACCTAAAAATTATTATCAGGTTGTCAATTTAACCATTGAACTGAAGCACAAAATGTTACGAATGTCATGCCAGGTGAGCCTATTTTCACTTGTAAGAAAAGGGGGACTGTTTCCTGTTAACTGTCGTAAAGGAACTTCAGTGGTAAAAAAGGCAGTTTGAAATACCATTGGGAAGAAAATCCTGCCTTAAATAAAATCAACTAATGAAATTGATATCAATGCCTTGACAAGCGTGAAGTCTCCGTTGTCGTTGTGTCTGTAATTACGAATGTCGTATCCCAAGTTGCCGTAACTTCCATCAGTGAATGAGAATGTGAATGTATTGTTGACTTGTTGTGGTAGTACCCTGTATTCTGATTTACTAATGTATTCATAGATGAGTTGATTCTTTTCTGGGAACTGAGAAAGGCACCCTGTAGTAACAATCATATATAAAAGAAGGACTCGTAGAGAAAATTCATTCGTAATCAGTTGAGATAATTCAAAGCTTAAATCCAAGGAGGTCCAATTCAATGAAGAAAAGCCACCGTTATGTGGACTATTCGGTAAATTTACAGTATAAGCTGTTTTGAGTGGGGTCTTTTTGTACGGCATACCTGCCTTTCGCGGCAGTTGTTTATAAAAATTTTCTAACTTGTAAAACGTATGGACATTACCTGCAATGCTAAGTTGTTGATTTCTGCATTCTGGAATGGCATCCAGTCCTTGTGCAATCATAAATGTGGCGATGATGGTATGAAGGACACTGGGTAATTGAGCTATGTTAAAGTCTGATAACTTTTCTGTCGCCAGGCAGATACGAGTGTAATCCTGAAAATGCATTGAAACACAATAAATAGAAATACACAAGAGACTGAAATTGTAAATTAAAGCTTACTATTGACAATAAGTATCGACGCATAGCTTTATTTTTATTTTCAATTAAGTATATGAAACAAACCAGAATTATCCATTATGTACAGAAATTTTGTGATGAGATGAAATCCAGCACAAACTTTATTCGACATATTGTTCAAAATAAGTATATTGTACAGACCTGGATGACTGAACTGTTTTCTAGTTTACATTGCAGTGCGTGTTGCCAGAACTCTTCAAACCAATCATCTGGAATGCCGTCATGGTTGACTAGATTCAGGCTGTCGAGCCACTCATTAAAGCCTTTGCTTACGGCAGATCGAGCCTATTAACACGAAGTAATTCTTTTAATTGACTTATTGGGCGATTTTTCAAAACAAAAAGTTTAACTCACAGCACATTACCTAAACAAATAATTAGATTTAGTAATTTTTTAAAAATAATTTCTCGTTTGTGACTTTTAAGCTTTATTTATAGGCAGATACATGTCAGGGGTATCATGAGAGTTACTAACCTGGATAGTCATTGTACCCTTTGGCATGTTAATTGTGTCAGAAAACCCACTGCCAGCCACAACAAACTGTAACTTTCCATCTAAGTCTTCCTCCTTTGCCGCCTATGTGCGTTTACACAAAAGAGGTTTCGGATTAAACATCTGAATGAAAAACCTTTATATTCTTTGGATAACATGTTTGCAAACAAAACAGAACAATTTCTCTATTGAATTGCTGGGAAACTCTACAGGTAACTTTACTAATACTGTACAGAACATGCGCTTTAAGAGTCCTTTACCTGAAATCAATAATAGTAAATGTCAACAAATATTCGTTTATTACATTGAAAGTGATTAAAACCATTACCTGGAATATCATATTGGTTTGTTTCGGAGATGTAAATAGCACCACAACTCTAGCACCGGTCTGCTGACTTATATCTCTCAGGTGGGCTTGTATGTAACTCACCGAGGCACCAGGTTGCAATGGTGTATTCTTTGCAACGCACGTAGCTCTTTGGGCATCTGTTTTTATGGGAGTTTAGTAAATTATTTCAATTTGCACAGGTAAAATATAGATCAGTTCTATCATTTAAGGCTTTGTAAAAATATATTTCTTGTTTTTCGGTTGTTCGACATCATTTGTTTGGAAATTTCTGAAGTAGCACGGTCCATTTACAAAGCAATATCAACCACAGAATCTCCGCACTTTTACCTGCATCCATAAAAGCGGTAGTCAGGGTGTCGTACTCGGACGATGAGATAACGCTGACATAACTCCAGCCCATCTGTGCAATCAGATCACGAAGCGCCGCGGCCTCCAGGTCAGAGGTGGGAACAACGCTCAGAAGCGTATCGTACTCGGATAAATCAACGCCTGTGTGTGCAATCAGAATAGAGTACATTATCTTTTTTATGCGCAAAGTGCAGGCAATTTGATTGAAAATTACCATCAAAATACTTTATTAAATGCACTGATACAGACATTAGTCGTACACTTTAACATTGGTGACATTTCTTTCTAATTTGACAGACTGCATGTAAATACACCCCAGCTCCTTTCGTTACTAATCTTTGCACCGCATTGTACAACCAATACAACACAATTACCATCTTTAAAAATTTTCTTTCCTTTTGTATTTATTTTATTATGCCTAAAAAGGCTATGCACACAGCGTGCCAAAATCGGAAAAGAAACATCATCATTGAAAAAAAATTCTGCCGAACTCTTACCCGATGCATCAGGTGTAATAACGGTAACACCTCGAGGTGACAACAAGTCAGCCGCAGCTTCAGTGGCGTCGTTTCCAGATGTCATGTAAACCATAACAGACGATGGATCCAGATTGGAAGAGATGCCACAGGTGTTGTCTCCCATTAGAACTGCGTAGATATCCTGAGAAACTCGAAGCTTGTTGTCGCATGTATCAATTGCGATACCACCTGAAATAAACCAGTCGCACATGGCTTTTATTTGTAGACAATGTTTCAACACTTACTAAATACATTTCTACCGTTTAAATTTCTTCGGTTTACGCAATGTATATAATTATATTTTACTGTAAGTAAATAAAGAGGAGAAAGTAATGTATAAATATATGTGAATTTAAGTACACATGAGTTCGACTGTAATCATACGTTACGGTACTATAATAGGTATACGTAAACGCACCTAGTTTTATCTCTGGCCTAAAGTTAAGGTCGGTGTTTTTGTTAATCTCGCTTATGGCATAGAAGAACGCAAGTGCGTTCTGGATTCCTCCATTAGGATCAAGACTCCCGCACTTCAAAGAATCTTTTGGATCACTACTGTGAACATCGAAGAAACCCACTATGTTGAGATTCTCTGGTGACTGTGGAAAGAAATGCATTGACATTACAAATGGCAGCCGCGTTGCTGTTATTTCCTCATGCTGTCAACAGAATAATTTCACTCAACTTTACCAAGGGTCTTGCGCTTCGACCTGTGATTTGTATGTATATATTTCCGTGTAGGAACGTTCAGTTAAACATTTGTGTTGATACATGCATACACTTACGATGATTTATGGTTAGCTGAGAACAATTTCCGTACTTTGCAGTAATACGTCTTAACGCATAAATTAATAGTAACATGTAAAACTTATTCTATTGAACTTATATTAGTCGCTCTAGACAATACGACAAACCTCTTGTTGCATGTATCTGGTTGATTGTCTGCCCAAGGAGGGACATTCATCACAAGCTCCAGGGTCTTCGCAGTTCGATTCCCAATCAACATCAAAACCAGAATCAATCCTCAGCAAATGGGTATCATTGTAAGAACCGACATTGCTGTAGTACAAGCCCTGACCAGTGACAGGTGACACCACTGTGTAGATGTGATAGCCTCTGTTGCTCTCGCCGTCAATATCAAAATCAAATGTTTGGCCAGTGGCATCTACAAATCTGTAATATATTGTATAGCGTTAATTATTATAATTTTAAAAATTTAAACTCTTTTTATTTGAATTCATATACTAGACGAAATTCAGGTTTCCTTATAGTCAATGCACAGATAATTACGAAGAATAGAAATAGGAGTCGCATTGCGGCAAAAACAAGTAGTGTCCTTACTTTGCTTTCTTGATTCCCTCGAGTATTTTCTGCCTTCTCTCTCCCATGTTTCTAAAAGCTTCACACATCCCAAAATAGCCAGAGCCACATGCCTCTTCAATGGCATAATCGATGCCAAGGGCAACTGTTCAATGAAACCAAAAGTTGTCATTACGAACCTAACTGTACGCAGAACCCCGGGTGCACGCAGTTTTTTTTTACAAATTTATGCAAATTATTTCAGATATATGTTGTCGCCGTTCTTCACACCATTCCTTTAGGATTTTCTTTGTGACGACATAAGAAAAGGTTTGAAGGGGAAGGATAATTTGCCGACTGTGGGCACCGACGTAGTCCCCTAGATTTGCAGATTTGCCCAAAATAGATCTGCAGATAATATGTGTTAATTGTTATACAAAGAGTAACTCATCAAATTGTCAGTTATTTAAATCGAATAGGTGACATCTTCACATTACCTGCATAGACGGCATTCACAGTGTACAGGACGTATGGGTCCTGCTCGTAGTTGCGTCCTCGCACCACCCCGCGGTCAGGATCGCTACACTCCTGGGAGAACTTGGAGGATCCTGGAGTCAGGGAACATTCGTACACTTCCTGAAAAGTAGATTAATAAGGTTTGAGAATGGTAAAAACAGTGTATCAGATACTGCGATAATATTTGTTTCCGATTGTCCGATCTTTCTGGCGTTTATGGGATTAATGTCATGAAATAACTTCTGCTGAAAGTATATTGTACAACTTACTTCGTAATATTCAGAAAACCATGGATTGCTCGTGTAGGAAGCCGGAGTCTTGGCATCAAGATATCTGTCAAACGAAACCAGATCTGCGGTCTCGACTGCTAAAGTTATGGAGTTAGCTGCTGCGTCCTCTACATCCTTTAATACATCCTTTAATAGAAAAGGCATATTATGATGGTTATTGACTTCACATTTACGTACATGTTAGATCTTTTAAGGTTACTATTGGGACATAAGTTTCAGTTTGAAGCGTTGTTTTAACACTGATTTTTCTTCATCCAAAATTTTGAATGTTTATGGCTCTGTGTGTATGTAATGATTAATAATAATATTATGTTCCCTTTAGGGAGATATTTTGTTTTCAACTTCGCCAAGATTTGCTAATTCAAGACAAGCCTCTGTAAGGACATATATTTAATGTGCCCTTTAATGCGTAATATGTTGCAAATGACCAAAGAATACCAACAGAATCATATTGTTTGGATAGCGGGGAAATTGCAGTTGAGTGAACTGTCTTGTTACCTTATTATCATTCCACGTTTCGGATCCTATGAATCTGAATGTTCTTCCCTGGGATGATCGTTGTGCTGCACTTAGCAAAGGATTAATATCTTTGTCGTTGACGAACATAATCACAACTTTTGCCCGGGGCTTTCCCGACAAAGTCTACAACAAATATTCTTTTATTGGTATAATTGGATGAAAATATCCCATTGACATAATAAAATGAATACGAAGGTTAGTATAATAACTAATATTAGTGACTTGAAAGTCACTAATCTTTGTTATTTTACAAATAATAACAATTTTCTTGTCGAAGTAGGCTAATTAGGGCGACAAATTAACGTATATATTTGACCACAATTCTGACCTAAAACATTTGCTTGACTTGATAACTTTTCATAAGGCGAAATTACGGAGAATGATTTACCTCTATAACTTTGTCGGCGCTCTCGTTGGTGAGGTCCCGTGGAGGCAGCGTGATGGTCTGGGCGACACAGACTCCTCTCTGACGGGCGTGTTTAACAAGTTCCGCGGCCGCTTCCTCTCCATATGTACCGGGAGAATTAACCACCTGCACGTACTTCAGATCAAACCTGTAAAGAAAGTAAAATCAACAAACATTTAGACGTAAAAGTTGATTAAACGATTAAAGAAAGGTACATGCTAGAAGGGTGTTTAGCTATCATCTTATTAGACCTCTTCATTTCAGTAAACACATTTATGAGGCCCTACATATTGTAGACTAACTCTGTAATTAGGAATGTTAGAAATCAGAGAGAAATTTAAATAACAGTAAGTTTACACATCAACGCGTCTGACTTGATTTGTTATTACTCGTACTATTCGCATTAACCAACGGTAAGAACTCTTTGTAGTTCGCTACAAATAATTTGGAAGAAAAGAATGTTGCATACTTGTTCAGAATGGCCACAATTGCTCTTGCAAGTTTTGAATCTCCAGGCACCGTTCTTAGAAAGTATGGATATTTGTTCTTGTCCGTGAAAACCGAACTTGTGGCGCCGTAACTGACTTGTGGAATACCAAGAACATTGAGGATGTGAGCAATATCGGCGGAGATGTCTGAAGTGAGGGAACCAACGTAACCGTCTATGCGACCCGGATTCACTTGATCATTTCCATTCTGAAATTAGTGAAAATAAAGTAGTGATAGTAACAAATGATTGATCGTGCTTTGTTTAGTTTCCAACAACAGCGAATAACATGCATGAAAGTACAGGAACAATGAAGCGAAAGCATACCATGATTGGTAGGTAACCAGCATGTATATTGGAGACCAATGTACTCGCTCTCGTCGAACTTTCACAAGCATCAAGGCCCAATCCACCTATGGTTAGACCACCTAATTTGCCAGCAAAAAGACCTTTCTTGGAATTAACTACGCCAATAGCGTAGTTAAAGGCTTCAAGAAGTTGGAATCCTTGGTTCATGTTCATGCTCCCACAATCATAAGGACTATCACCCCTCTCGTGAACATCAAACACTCCTGGAGATGATAAGTTTTTCAATATAACCAAAGCAGGGAATTATTAAGCTAACTTGATTTTCAGGCTATGCTTAATTTAAACCTGAACAAACCTTTAAGAATGATATCATTTGCTTATTATAGTTAATAATATATACTTTTGATTGGCACATTCTGCTGAATCAAATATTGCAAACGGTGAAATAAAATATGTGTTGTATGAACGTTTGAAATAAATTACCTCCTAATATTATGTCACCAGGTATAAACGTGAAACTTTCGTCTGTTATTGAGCCGTATCTGCACTCCAGGCAGGCGCCGTCACATGTCGTCTCCACATCCGAATAAACGTTCGCCATATTCGCATCTGTGATCCTTAGTTGTCCATCATAGTAACGGCCAGCCTAGATATATTTAATTAGTACATTAGTGCCATTATTCAACACACAGGCTCTAACAAATACAAAGCAAAAACCTCAATCAAATATTCAACATGTTCAACAGCGCAAAGAAACTTAGTCCGCTGATGCTAGCTCTTCCATGAATCTTTGCAATACAAGATGCAGAGGAAAAATATCAAATATCAAATATTGAGCCAAATATTATTTTAAGACCCTAAAGGATGTTTATAAATTACTATTTAGATAAGTTCAACTCACTCTCAGCATATTTCCATTGAAAAGCCTAGATACTGTGTAGACCGACTTGAACTGTCCATCTACGTATTTAAACTCTAGCCTTTCCGGTGTGAAAAAGCTAACTTCCTTCATTTTCTCCACCATCATTTCCATTATAGCATCGTTTTCAGTAAACTCTGGGCACAGTCCTGAGTAGGAATCACCACACAGTTCTTTTAGGACAAGATCCAAAGCTCCAGCCAAGGCGTAGACTGATAACAATGTCGAGTAGACACTCGGGTCCTGCTTGTATCCATCAGCCCAAACAGCAGGGTTATCTGCAGGACTTGCACAAGCCCGAGGATAGCTGAAATCCTTGCCTAAATTGCACTGGTAGATAGCCTGATAATATTCATCAAACCATGGATTTCCACTCTTGCTTACTGGCTTCTGCTGAGCCATGAATTCATCAAATGCTTCAATATCAGGCGTACTGAAATCAAAGGCAATGGAATTGTCATTCGCTGTGGTTCCAGCTTCGATACCCCATGCTTTACTAGTGACAAATACCAAATCCTTTGCTGCATCACCTGCACTATCCCTTGCCATCATCAACTTTGTGATAAGATCAGTTGACGCAAAGACAACAACAACGGTCGAGGATGATGTTGCAAGGTTTGCAACAAGTTCCTCAATATTTGTGTCTTCTTTTATTTCATAGCTGGATCTCACGCAGATGTCAGCTGATCTTGCGTTCTTTGTTAGTGTCTTCAGACCTGTCATGCCATAGGTATCAGTAGAATAAACTACTTGGATATATTTCCATCCCAAGTTGTTTAACAACTTAACCATGGCATCAGCTAGGTTGTCATCACTAGATGAACTTCTAAATAATGTTGGATAAAGGTCAATGTTCTCATTTATTTCTGTGCTTGTTGAGTCTGGACTGACAACTGGTACACCTGCACAAATGAAATATTTGAAAAAATGTTAGATATAGCCAAGACATGTTTTATTCAATCGTTTCAAGCCATGGACAAAAATGTAATTCTTTGCTGTTAATTGACAGTTAATTAATAATCGATTTGGAGACTTCAAAAGAGTTAAGCTGAAAGAAAATTGGAACCAAATTCTTGTGTTTACCAAGTTTTCCGAGAGTTGATCCAACTTCTGCGCTGTTTTCGTCACCGTAGACGAGCCAACCCTTTACTTTTCCGACATCCACGTCGCTCATCATATCGTCTTTGAGTACAAGTCCTCCTGAGTACAAACTTGAGACGAGATTGTCAGATCTGAGAGGACTGGAGCATCCGTCCAGAGCATAACCGCCTAAGGTTACACCTGATAGCCTTACAGGAGCATCTCCCTAATAACAAGTACGTGTAAAGGTAAAAGTGTTGCAAGAGAATAACAAAATGTGTATTTATAAATGCATACCCTTGTAGTCATTATCGGATGACCAATAGTCTGAAAATATCGTAGCGTGAGATGTGTGCGTGACCCTAAAATATATGCAAATTTTATCACAATGAAATTTGTCGTGTTTTGGTTACCTTATTCATCATATCTATGGCATATCGGAGTGCTTCAGTGTATTGGAACCCTTCCTCGACGTTTATGCTGCCGCAGTTAAATGGTGAGTCGTCATCACTGGCGTGAACATTGAAAATTCCTCCAATCATCACATCACCGGGGATCTCCATAAAGGTCTGAAACAATGGATTATTAATGAAGAATACATAGTTAAAAATCATGTGTAGAATTGCTTTGGCTTTGAAACTTTTAAACAAATATGTCAGTAAGATAAACTAGTCGCAGGCTCACGGAAAGCATGTTTTAGTTGATCAATCAAATGAGAATTTCTATTCTCGAATCTGAATCTAAAGATAAAAGTGATTTCGCACCTGCATTCTGTACTGGTACGAACATTCGCTACATTGTCCTGTGCATTGGATTGCATCGTTGTTCCCTAGGTTGTACTGGATTTCCAGAGTATCTGAATCGGTTTTATATGTCGCAACTTGAACGTTCGCTCCTTGAGACAACATCTTTAGGTCGATGTTCGACTTAGCTGAGACATTACAAAGAATACAAGGACATTATTGTAATGTAGTTCAACAGTACAACGCCAAAATTTACGTTATCCAAATGTTTTGATAATAAAGACATCAATTAACTTCCATTTTAAAACGACATGTATGTGTTTTGCTATGTCGGTGAAGTAATGACAAGAAATTGAAAAGAACAGTTCTTCAGATAGACCATGTGAGTAGACAATAATTGTACAAAATCCGAATATCCTACCTTGACCATTCACCACACGCATGTCATTGCCTTGATCATCTGTGAACGTGATGTCCCTGAGATGCTGCATAAAAGTATTTCCCATTTCTTCTTCATTCCAAAACTCAGAACAAATTCCATTGTAGTTATCGCCACAAAATACTTGGAGTGTTTTGTGAAGAGCTTGAGCAGTTAAAGTTACCGAGTTGATAACACTAGCAGACCAGTAGTTCGGCTCAAAAGAAGGTGAATTGGAAATGGGCGTAGAACCTACATTTTCACATGTTTCTGTGTACTGTCGCATGTTCGTGTTATCCAAAGAGCAGGAGTACCCTTGTTCGTACCACTGGTCAAACCACGGGTTGCTATTTGAGGAACCAGCCCTTAGGCTACGCAGATAGTTGGCATAACCCGCAGAAGGTTCAATTATTGTTTCCGCAGAGTAAACTGGTGTCCTGATGGTCCTTGAAAATGCAGAAAATGATGGCGAAGCACTCAAAGCCTGGACGCTGAACACAATGAAGTTTGCAGCCTGGCCACTACTGTTCAAGGCTTTTAGGAAGTTCATTGACTCCATAGGACTGAGATTTATAAACAACACCCGTGCCTCTAAATTTTTCACAATTTCGTCAACTACATTCTGGAAACTTACTTCTGGATAATTGTAGTAATCAGCACCAATGCAAATGCCTTTCTTGCTCCCTTCATTCTTAAGCTGGTCCACAAAGTGATGTCCAAATAGACTTTCATCACTGACAACCTGAGCATAACGCCAATCCATGTAGTCCGCAAATGCTACCATTGACTTTAGTACTGTAGTGACACTCGGCGAAGCACTAGATGTTGTGGGATATCCAAGTAAAACGCTGCTAATCGGTTGGAAAGCCACTTGTGGAGCTTGTATCTCTCCCGTTACCGACAGTGCTGCCGCGTTGTCTCCGGTGTCTCCTGTAAAGATGACCAAGGGGAATCACTAAATTAACATTTTCAGGAATACATTGCAAATGATACAAATTTTTTATGTGATAAAGAAACTGCCCAGTAGGAAATCACCCCAGGACAGGAAGAAATGTTCATTTTCTATTGTTATTTCAGTGACAAAACACGTAATGAATCTCTATGTTACCAAAATTGAAATAAACCTAGAACTTGCGTAAGAATTGTGGACGATTTCATTTATCTATATATGTGTGACTTTTGAAACCTTCTAGTTATTTATGATAACTTAAGATGTGAATGAATTATACAAAATCAACTCATGCTAAAAATGTAGCTAACACAGAGTCTAGGTACAATACGAAGGACACGCACCTGCCATGTAGAAATGCACGCTCCAAGGATCAACCGTCATTCCGTTATTCTGGGTCACTTTGTACAGTCCGCTGTTGAAATTTCTCAACATATTAGTTACTCTTGTACTACTCGAGCAACTGTCGAAGGCAAGACCACCTATATTGACGCCTTGTAGAATGTTCATATCAGGTAACTGTTCAATAGCGTAAACAAATGCATGTGCCATGTCCGCTCCTTCTCTGTTTAAATCTCCACAGGTGTTACCTTGTCCTTCAATGAATAAAAGTCATACATTTCCTTATGAAGGAAGGTGAAACTCTTCTGTGCAATCAGTCATTTCCAAAACCATCACCCCATTAATTTGTTAAATTGTAAACTTTTAGTGCTGGGATCTTATGATCAGTAAACATTAAAGTGTATCCAATTTCATTGACGGACGCAGGGAGAAGTGTCAGCTGATGTGCCTCTCCCAACGGCTACAATTTCTTAAATTTTATGGGGTTTAGAAATAAAATATTAGAGGAGGTCTCCTGCAACCATTTAAAGGTGCCCCTGGATCCGCCCGTGTTAAGTGATTTGGATGATGTCAGTTATTTAACGCGATTAAAATATGCCTTATCCACAAAGCATAAGTCGATAACGGTTTTTTTTAAATTTATGACACCCTGCAATTCATTGCTGAAGTACACGTCATTTATAGTTCCTTTGTCGACCGCCACATAGTAGGGGTAACATTGCATAGACGTGCAAAATCATTCATACCTAACGTTAATCATTACCTTTATTATGGACAGGAAATAAACCGCCGATAATAACGTCTCCAGGTATCAGTAGATGTTGAGGAGCGTCGCTCATACCCGCCACACAGTCGGCGCACGTCTCGGTTTTACAAGACGCACAGGATAAACAGACGCTGAGCAGATTGTCACGGGTTACGTCATACCTCGCATAACGAGATCCGAACAGATCAGAAAGTTGACCATCTCTTGCTGTTCCAACCTGAAGTTTTTACATAAAATAAACAATTATACAACTAATAAAATTATTACCGCCCGCGTGTGCGCGAATATCCTCTTTTCAGTCGTGTCTGTCTGTTTGTCTGTCTGTACAGGCTATATCTTTTGAACTGCTTGACCTAGAGACTTTTTAGTATGGTGGTACATCTTCATAATATCTAGGTCAAGTTTGAGTACCAAGGTCATCTGGTCAAAGTCAAGGTCACAGTTATACAAATGTGCTATTTTTGACTATTTTTTGCTAATATCATATGTTTCAATGTTACATATAAATGAGGTCAAGGTCAAAATAGAGGTCAAGGTCATTTGAAGGTCAAGGTCATTTAAAGGTTGTTTTAAATTTTTAGTTGATATTTGCAAATCTCAAATGTTCTAATATGATTGATCAATATACAATGTCAAGGTCAAAGCAAAGGTCAAAGTCATCCAAATGTCAAAGTCACTTCAAAGGTTAAGTTTCTATATTTATTGTAATGTTTTTCATGTTTTAATGTCTTTGGTATTTTAATGACTATTGACAAAGTGGGCAGTTCGGCCTTTGATTGAAAGGCATTCTTGTTTTATTTCTGTACTTGGTATTCCAAGATTTTTCATCGTCGTAGAAATTTTCAAATGAACCACACAGTAAGTCTAAATGCAAAATTTTTCACTCTCTGTGTGGACCATCATTTTTGTTAACCAAAAGAATCCCAAAACCACAAATTTCTTTTCAGCTGTTAGTTAAGATAATTAAACTGCCATAAATAACTGACCCTGTCAAATTTAAAAGTTCCAGTTCTTCTGTTGTAGTTGTACACATCAAACATTGGATCCGCTAAGTCACCAGATGCTGTGTATCTTACTCGTTTAGCTGCCAGGAATGGCTCAATCTGTAACATCAAGATAGACCCGAGGTCACTTTTGTTAATTGTAAAAAAAACCCCTTAAATAATGAAGAGAGAGGATAACTTTTGATGGAAGTGATCCTAGGCAAATAAAAATGCTTGAAAAAGGTACAAACTTTGCACTAGATCTCTGTGAAATCCCTTTAGGCGAAGACAAAGAGGCTGATTAGATAGACTAGGAATCAATGCTTTTTTGTCAGGTGTTATAGTAAAAAAATGACTTTTCAGAACATCAAAATAATCCAGTGATAAGTACACTTTCTTTAGAATTGGTTTACCTGACTAGAGGCTAGGGTGGGGATTCTTTCTTCTTTGGTAAATGTAAAGTCAACACCCATCAGGTAATTGTTGTAAAATTCTTCTTGTTGCATATCAGCTAACTCCGGACACAGACCCCGGGAGCCTGAACCGCATTTCGCCGCCTGAGCGTCCTTCAGAGCTCGCCCGTACGTGTAGATCCCAGTGATTGCTGATTCCACATAAGGGCCCATTGTAAACTCCTCTCTCCTGCAACGTAATAACACTACAAGTTTAGTATTATAATTTGTAGTAAATATCTTGTCTCTGTTCATTAAACCAATTCAAGTAACAGATGGATATCTGCAAGATCGAGAGAATCTCCACAGCATCTTCATGGTCCAATTTCATTAAGCATTCTGCTGAACGTTCCCAGTAAGGTCCATTCTGTTTGAAACTTTACTTGTTGAGGTTGTAATTACTTGCAAACAGCTATGATATATGTGTTTTGATTAAACTTACTTGAAGCAAAAGAAATTACACGCGGAGCAGGATATCTTTGAAACAAAACATGTTTAAGATTGCATCCTTACCTGTCCTGCTCACTGGGTATAACACAGTCTGGAAATCCGTTGTAAGGAGGGTAATTAATGCCATTCAGTCTGCACTTTGACTTCCACATGAAGGCTTCTTTGTAGAAAGGATCCTGCGCTGGAGGGTTGTTGGGGTCGATCCTGACGTAATAATCTTCAAACTCAGCAATGTGACGCACGGCGGGAGACACGGAAATCATTCCTCGTGCAAATTTAACGTCTTCCACCATATTGGAGTCTCCACCAAGTGTACTAGAAAATATCCACTGGACTTTACCTCCGTCAGGAACCATCTCTGCCGCTTTTAGCAGATTGATGCCAGTACTAGGGTCGCCAACAAATACCGCTTGAGATATCTGCTTGCTTAGTAGCTGCCTGATTATGGACTGAAGAATTAAAAAGGGATATAAATGAAAATAATCTTATTTTTGGAAGCTCTTGCTACTATCTTCTCATCATAAGTTAACAAATTCCCATCTGTGATCAACTTTTGACAATTTAGGGAAATTTAAAGAATTTGAAGATTTTATTGGACTTTCTACAAGTGTTTTGTTACTTTTTATTATGTTACATTGTGAGATGTTTAGCTCCCTATAAAATACAAACTGAACTCATTTCAAACTCAAAATTGAACATACTTGATAATCATCGTCTGACAATCCGGTCAATGGAACAGGTATGGTGGTAGTGAAACAGACCCCGACTCTTGCAGATCCATCAACCAGATCCTTGTAACCATCTTTCCCGTACTGATCCATGGTGTAAACCACTGCTGACCGTACCGTTTCCTGTGTTCTGTTCAGCACTTGTAGAACCACCTTGAAGAAAACATAGAGTAGTTTAATTACGAACTGATAAATACCTTCTTTTTTTTAAAATTCAGAAGTCACACCATCCGGAGTTTTGAATCTTTTAATTAGTTGCAAAACCAAACACCAGGAGGTGTAGTTCAAGAAAGAAAAAAATGGATGCCCCATACAGTTAAATAAGAGAACACTGGCAATGTGTTTTTCCAATTATGTTTGAGTACCAGTTGAAGACTCAAATGTTTGTACTGACCTCAGCCTGTTCGCGATTCGGTGGAACAGTTCTCATGAAGGCGAAGCCGTCCGTGTCATCACTAGAGTCAGTGAAAGACAGTTTAGGGAAATTTCCAATCGATGCGACTGACGAAAGTGGTTTCACTCCCGAGAGAGCACCAAGGGCAATCTGTGAACTGAAGGAAAAGAGGCAAAAATAGAGTTTTAATGATTTAATTAACAGACTAAAACACTAATTGATTGTATTGTGTCAAAATTATAAGGAACAACGTGGTATATTTGAAGTGAGAATATGTCATGCATACCGACAAGTGAGGCGGAACTCAGAACAAAATAACGTACCTATTGTGCGTGCACCAGCTTTGTCGACTCTGCAGATCCTCGAACACATTGAAGTCAACTGTACTTCGAGCTGGTGTGGAGCATGTGTCAGATACAACTAAACCTGAAAGATGTCAAACATTTGTCTATTCAGTTTTGATTTAATATGTTTACATCCAAAATTGTAACAGTTTGCTTGTGAAATTTCGAGAACATTTCATAGCTTTTACAGTAAATTGCCGAATCCAAATGTCGCTTATTCGAGACACAGAACAGAAATATTTTATGAAGAGCATACATATGCAAATACACGGAATTCTTACCAATTTTAATTCCAGGCACGTAGGAATCTGTGACAGGTTCGCCATTGATGCTTCCGCTATCCTGGTTGATTCTGTTTACAGCCCACAGAAGTGCTTCATATATCTTAATTGCTCCTTCAAGAACATAAGAGTAGAGCATAGGTGTAAGTATTTCTTTGAACTCTAAGCGTCAATCCATAAATTCTACTTTTTTGGAATTATTGGACTTTCCATGAAAATGTCTGTCACTGTACTGTATAAACAGAAACATTCAAATAATTTTACGACAGACAACTTAATGGACTTAAACTATTTTTAAGCTATTTCGACTACTGACAGAAACTGAATATCTACCTAATTCATTGTAAGCTGTCATGCGATCTTTACGACAATAAACTGTAGGAAACTAACTGATATCTTTCTACTTGGCAAAGTGGCTGAAACATTTCAGACATTATCTCTGTCTCCTTTTTTAGGCACTTGATGTACAATTCCATGGTAAATAAATGGTTGTTTGGATGGTTACCTTCAGCAGGTTCGCCGCATCCAAACGCTCTACCTCCAGCTTCGCTTAGGTCCAGTGAGGTAGATATGATGGCCTGAGCCTCTGGTTGTGACAACACAGGTACATTGTCACACTGATCTCGAGCCACGGTGAAGCCTGCTAAATTTTGACCGCGGCCTTGCGATACAAACCCACTAACCAGTAGGAAGATGGTCACAATTTCAATCTGTGGGAATTAAGAGCAACAATCATTGTCAGTGTTTTGAACTTAGCCAATTTAACTGATGTGAGTCGGAGAGATCTTTATCACTTTGTAGACCAGAGGTCACTTGTCAAAAAGTAATGTACAATAAAAGTAGAATTCACCATCAGGATCACCATCTTATTCAATTGATGTTGACATATTGGATGTTTATGTATTTAGACTATACAAACCGGTACTTGATAACTGAAGGATTTATAACCGGTAGTATTTACCTAACACTTATGTAATATATAGACCATACATGATATACTTAAGATTTGTAAGATTCGTGTCTTGATAAAGGATCAGTTTAAAACAAGGACTAACACGTTTCACCTGGTTATTGATTATTGAGATCTACAAAAGAGGATAATGCACTTGAAAAATTTCCCTGTTTTCATCTCATGTCATACTTAAAGACTGGTTTTTGTTTTCAATTTAATTAATTACACTGGTTTTTTTTCTTCAGTTTTCCGATTAACGTAATGCGGAATGCAACCTGATCTTAAACTAAAACCACAATTTTATTGTGTAACTCACTAAAATTATGCCAAATGCCTGAAATTCCCTTTTATATGATGTTCAACTTCTTCAAAAATTACCGTGTAGGCGTGACTTTTTCTGAAAACATCTCAGGACATGGACTTATTTGCAAACAAAAGCAACAGCACGTTTTTATTAGGTGACCAAAAAATTCCCCTTTAGGCTTAATTAAAACCCATGGGAAAAGTTGATGTATTAGCTAATGCAGAGGATCAATACATCATTTAATATCAATCCAATGTGTTATGACAAACTTAGCTATTTAATTATGTGACAGCTGGTTTGGAACCGTCTTGCAAAACGAATGTTTCACTTAGTTTTACTTTTGATAAGCAATGATATCATGAAAATTTAAGACTGACGGTCTTCCACCTTGGTCTGCGAAAAATTGTCCAATCTTCATTATATTTTTGCCAGTTTATAGCACTTTTGCATACATTTCCTTCTTACCTGGTGCTACATACAGACCAGACCTGTAAATCACATTGATATTAAAGCATTAAAATCACCACTTAAAATTAACCTTGTTCTTACCTTCATGTTGAGTGTCCTTAGTCTTTCCTTTTCCTGGGTACAATCCAGTATCAGTACAATACAATTCTATGATTCCAGTGACTTTCAATCAGCTTACAAGTCCATATTTTGCACGAACATTTCTTTTACCATCTTCCTTCTTGCAAGTGACCTACACAACCGGGGTCTGTCACACCTTGGCTCAAGAGCTTAAAATTCACAGGACCTCCCCCTAAATTTCATCAGTGCAGCACTAGGTTTGTAGAGCATAAGTTGTTCGTCTTAGCCTGGCATGTACTAGTAAATCATGCTGGTATTGGCCTTAACTTCATGCAAGAAGTACTTGCTTGGACTCACATCAATGCGTCGATCTTAAGACCATACAACCATGTATGGAGATTGTAGCATTATGCTTTTACCTTAGATATAAGCACATGTGCTAGCACTACCCATGCTGTGCCTTTTTGGCCAGTCGCCTGTGACCACCTTTTTTGCAAAAGTTCACTACATACCATGCTCTACATAAGTGATTATAAATAAATACAGCAGCCAGGCTTTCTTGAAACCGGTCCATGCATGCCGTGGCTGCTACAAATAAGGTAATGTTCAGCAGCCAACATTGGCTGACAAGAGGTTATCATTTTACTGGGCCAAGTTAATGAATAATTATTAGATTGATTCACGGCATGGAATTGACATTAAATTCTTCTGTGATCATTTTAGTATGGGGAACACATCGTAACTTTAAGTGAAAGTTCTTGTCATTTCCTGTTTTAGTGGGAGGGTGGGTAGGTCAATTTAGTTCTCAACATTCATTGCGAATAATTTATGCTTTAATGGGTTTACTTGCACCGGTTAAAATCAATATCTTTGACTTCGTCTGCATAAAATGTTTCAGATAATGTTTAATTTATTCCTAAAAATTATGAACTTTAAAATGAATAAAACCAACTACAAGTAGAGAATCTATAAAATCAAAATATTATTACTACAGTGCCAAAGAAGAAGAGACAATAAGCAAAATAGAATAAAATCAGATAGATAACATTTATAAATTCGAAATTCGCTCGCAAGAAAAATATCTATCGATTACAAGTAGATTACAATAGACTGTTCCAGGTACCTGACTTCTCACCTTAATCACAGTATATTATACATTCTAGACAGACTCTACTGTAATGTGTGTGAGCGTGTAAACTTTGGATAACGATACCTGGAGGGAATACAGACCGAAAACAAAATGCACTGAAACCTAACAAACTCTTGATCACAGTCAATAAAGATTCTGAGTTACAAATTCTTCTGCATAATTGGCTATTAAACATTTCCTCTCCATGTTAAAACTGTTTACCAGCAAAATTATATTCTACAGATATGTTTTATCCATTTAAATTGGTTTGATTTAAGCCAAGAAATTGCCCGTTAAAGAAATTGAGGGTTGATTTACAAAATATTCTACAGTACACACGACGTTTAACCAGTGATACCGTAATTCAAAATTTTAGCAACGTGGATGTATTATAGTAATTTAAAAGGAAAATTGAAACACAAGCTACGTAAATCATTCCAAATCTATTTTAATCAAAGTAATTCATCAAACATAATGGATAAGAATTGTTACAGACATGAATATTTAATTTCCGGCAATTTCACTCAAAAGGTGTTGAAGCTCTACTATTTGCGGCAAGTTTGCTCGGTTTCCATGCCAACCTGGTGATACAATATTTGGTCAATAGAATATTTCTTTATGTGAGATTCAGAACAACGAGAAAAGAAAATACACTTGCAATAACACTGAACAATGCTTGATTGAAGCAGTTTCTACAAAACATGCTGATAAATTTCGCAAGCAAAATTTTCAAATTTAAAAAATAATGAAATTCAAGCATATTGTAAATACCTTAGGGGTGTTGTGTACTTAAATACTCTGTGAAACAGTAATTATTCACGGAATGTGCCATTGGCTTTAGTCTTTGACACGAAAATTTCATTTTCATATTTTAAAGCGGCATTTTAAATTTACCCGTAACCTAAATTAGAATGTGTAATAGCAGGCTATCAATTGTAATTTATTGTGACTCCTAATGGCATCCCTGAACTATGAGTATCGGATGTCGCTAAGTATAATAAATAACATGACACAATAATTATTTGTGCTTTGTAAAAAGCTACAGGACACCGTCTTTAAAAAAGGTACAATTTCAAATAAAACAGACAAATGTTACCCGATATTCCATCAGGGGTAACAGCGTTGTGAAGTAAGATCATATAACGCTAATTAATTTAGAAAAAGTTGAGATAATGTCTCGATTGCAGTGGTAAAAATACCCTTTTTGCGTTAATC
>JBCAUI010500362.1:0-13358 GCA_038406195.1 Haplosyllis anthogorgicola | reverse complement strand
TCCAGTCAAGTTTACCACACCAAATGTTAACAACAACTACATGGTGATTGCTATAGCACAGCTGAACGCTTTCAGCTGTGCTAAAAACTAATGGGTACCTATTGCGCACGACCTTTTATTTCCAGAATAAATTCAGTATTTTTTAAATAAGGCAACTCTCACCTTTGACTACCAGGGTAGATACGGATATAGCCCCGATCAGGGTCCTTCTCCTTATATCGTAGGAAAATGGACGGTCGTTTCCCGTCTTGGGACATTAACTGTGTACGTAGTGGTAGCTCACTATTTATGGGCTGCTCCCCACCCTCTGCAAATTGAACAGTAAAACGATAAATATGCAAGTCTATGCTAAAGTACTTGTATTGGGGCATGTCTTCTTTAACATTTCAACATATTTAATGCATCAAACTGGTTATTTTCGTTTTGTTTTTTAATTTATGTTAAACCACTGGTTATGTCTGTTTCTGACTTTTGTCACTGGTCATCGTAGTCGTACTCAGTCGTTCGCAGTCCAGTTACATTTAATGGTAAATAATTGCATAAAACACTACCGTATAAAATGCAATTATGCACACGCCAACAACTTATGATATGCAAAGTTACGAACCTTTGTCGGTGACTTCAGCCAAGTAATAATTTGCAGGGTCATCAGATATATGATAAGTTCGCAAGGCTGCTTCCTACAATTCATAATAACATAAAAGATTGTTAGACCATTTTCCCGATGTCTTTTAACAGGTTACATTTTTTGCACTGTTTTTATAACTTAAAACCCATACATTGATTGCTTTTTTAGTATCATGTAATATACAAAATATGCTCATCATTAGCACAAAAATTGTTTTAAAACATGAATACGAGGCTTGAGATGAACTTACCAATAGCACTTGTGCAGGAGCATTCTTAGGAACTGCTACTGTTCTATAAACCCGCCTTCTTAATGATGCATTACCGTCGTAAATACGAACAATTTCTGCAACAAGGAATCAAAATTTATTAAATATTAATTCGTTGATGACTGATACTTACTAATACTATTAATTTATTTTCATTGTTTTCGTCAAGTGACCAAACATTAATGATACATATTATTTGGCAACACTTGTTGCACTGTCAATATTTTTTCATTGGCCACTTCAATTGTTGAAAATCTGAGCAAACTTATAAATCGTAGGGGCCATGGTAAAGCCGACATCATGGCATGGTGCAGAACCCGAGTGGACACCTTCAAATGGTCCAATAACTGCATTGTCTTGTCACACTCAGATGGCAAGGGAGCTTTCCATGTACAAGTACAGTTAGCACATTCAGAATCTTGTTTGATTTTCACATCTCACCGCCCAACTTTTCTGCTGGGGCCAATTTCAGGTCCTGCACCATTACATTTGTTAAGGCTTGGCCTGAACACTTCCAGTGCGTCTTCATAAACTAAACAGACCGTCCTTAATGGACCGACTGTAACGCTGTAATGTTAAGCCAATGGGGCTAATGCTCATGGGAAGCTCAACGCATGCTTAACGGACCAAAATTCGTGTCCGTTTAGTTTTTTTAAGAAGCGTTGTTTTCATCTTAACACACTACCGGACTTACCCTCATCCCTCTCTTCCTTGCCCTTGTCCTTGCTCTCCTTGTCCTTCGGGGAGCGCTTCTCGCCCCTGTACTCGCCATCCTCCTCCGTCTTGGAGTCACCGCTCGACGAGAACTCCTCTGAAACTGTTCGTGCTAAAGTGAATAGAACACAGAAACGAGATACGGTTACTGTACGACTACTCACAACAATACTAAACGGTTGATCGGTTGCTTGGTTGGTACCATAAAAGGATGATTGACTGACCACTGGTGGATCCGCGCACATCTCTTCAATCGCCAAAGTTGTGCAAATGAAATCCGCACATTGCACAAAATGAATTTAACTATCGTGTAATGAGTGTTTTCTTTGGGTGAATGGGACGGAGAAATTTTCGAGGTATCAATATTTAAGTGCACTGAAACATTATTACCCACATCCAGCAATTATTTGCTTGAAACTGTCCAAAAGTTCTCCCTCCCTTCGGATCCACCAATGTTGTATATGGTCAAAGCTGTTCCATGTGATATGGGAAGATTGGGCACATTGGTTAGCATGCGCTGAACAATTTTAAGTTTACACAAAGACACTGTTAGGCATTTTTGGGTAGTTCTCTATCCCCATATACATGTACATGTACGCTTAGGACAACAATACTTGTGACTGAACACGTAATGACAGGGATTCAGTCTGTCTTTTTAACACTGCTAAAAGTCCCGGTTAATTTCAACATGCTTCTTTAATTATAAAAGTAAAACAAAATAAAATTATGCGTTAAAAATTAGACCTAAATTGCTCGGGTTCTTAATTTAATCCACGGGGCATTGAATCCCAGTATGGGGGTATTGGGTTTATTGAGTCACATCCAGCTACATTATTTTATATTGTTTTTTTTCCTTCCACACTATTTTCCAATCCCACTTACTGTAAGTTGCTCCAACAACAAGCACAATACAATTTACTTTCATGCACATGATTTTGTTTTGCAAAATACAATTAATTAACTGAAGTGTTTTCTCTTCTATTTTGTGGAAATTTTTAATTGTTAAAATGTACAAATAGAATTGTTTAGTTTACTTTTTTTTAGAATTCTGTAAATGTGCCATCATTTTTTCAAACAATGCAAATGCAAGACTATACATAATTTTAATCACTTCAATTCACAAAGGAATAAACCAAATGTTTATGGAACACAGCACGTTGCTTCATTGCATTGGTTTATAGCATGCTCCAATAAGCTTTGTTGACAGCAATTATGGTCCGATATAAAATTTGTTTATGATTTTGAATTTTTAAAATTTATTCTTTGTAACTCATAAGCTTTAAAGTGTTTATTATACTTACCAGGTAATACTGTGGGATAAAAGAAAAAGAAATATAAATGGTTAAACTTTGATGACAAGAAATAATAAATACCGTAAATGCTCAAAACATGGCGCATGCCCTATTTATGGCGCACCCCTTTTTTCAGCTGATCTGTGGAATTTTTTCTACTCGTAACTTCAGTACTTTATGCTACTAATATATTGGCAGAGGTCTTTCTCCCTGCCCTGTGTGCCCATTCAACAGTTTCAGAAGTTTAGAAAGGGTAATTTTGTTAAGTATTATCACCCAAAACTACAATGAAATTGGAAAAATGATCGATCGATATTGGTCCCCACTGTTTTTTAATTGAGGCGTACACCTAAAAATATGTCGATCGCGCATGTGCCATGTTTTGAACATTTACGGTATTATACTCATGGATCGTAAGTTTACACAGAATTTTGTAGATAGGTTTCAAAGTTTCATTTAAGAGGTTTTTATTGTTGTACAGCATTATCTCCCCCTAACGACGTCCCTTTTTAACGGTACTCTGTCTTGCACGACATTTTTGGGTGAACTCTGTCGATACAACCTAATTTGTTACAACTACAATGCTATAAGGCAAGTTTGTCGCACAAGGCAGGTAAAAGAAAAAGGACTGTAAATGGTTCAGAGTGCAATGAAACGTCGAAAAAGGCAGATGTAGCTCAAAACTGGTTACACTGTGATAGATGTCATACCTCCATTGCGCGACACTACCTTGTATAAAACTTGCACATTACTCTGACCAAGTAAATTCCAAATATGAAGACCTTTTATCATAATATGAGTGCATACCTTGTTTGCGCGGCATTCGGACTAGATCCTCTTGGGCAATGTCCATGCGTGGTACACTGACGGCATAAGGAGGTACCATAATCTGTCGTAAGCAGCCAAAACTACATTCAACAGGTAACTGCTTATAACATGCGGTGTGGGCCTGAAAATACATGAAAAGAAAATACGTTATTAGGAGATACAAGGAAAACTTTTGCGTAACATGTTGTGTAACTACTTATTACATGTGGTGTGGACCTAAAAAGACGTGAAATGAGAAATACCGTTGATGTCTGATTTGACGCACATGGGCAAAGGACCAATTATTTAAAAATTTACAATTGAATCCAATGCGCTTTTTTCCGAATTTTTTCTTCATAAATTACAATGGTGAAATTCTTTAAAAGTTTTTTGTAAACAACTGCTGAAAAGGGTGGAAAACAATAATACGTACATGTGCGTCAAATAAGACATTTACGGTAGTCCACATTTCGCACAACTAGGTACCGTATATCTGTTATGTTCTCAATCAAGGTGATTCAGTTTTTGACGTTTCCATTACGCAAGACACAATGCCAAAATATGGATACTGCTCAACATGTTCACCTAAAAATCTTCTCACATTAAACACATGTCACGTTTCTTGCCAGAAAATACAATGAATTATTTCCCTCAAAGACAACATGCCTGGTGATCCACCTAAATAAATTCTGTACGGATTACTTTTAACAGCAAATGGCACTGTGGCCTCTCATTGCAGGTTCTTTCAATACAGGTATTGGATAACTGACATTATGTAAAGGTACATTTCTCTAAAAAAAAAGGTTCCAAAGGATCTGGATTGCTTAAATTAAAATTAACATGCACACGTGTAAAAGAATTTCAGTACATAAGATATTGACATGATGACCTCTCAAATCAGGTTTCCCCAGAATACAGGATGCACGTTCAGTGAATGGCCACATTTACAAAACACCGGTTTCGAGGGATATTTATTGAAGTTTATTCAATATCACATGTATTTTGTAGGATTTTTTTTTCACATGTTGCCTATTGAATTGGGTGGCAAAAACAGGGCATTTTAAATCATTTCTTGGGAATCTTTGTGACATCAAGGGGTGATGGAGGGGTACTCAGATAATTTGATCTGCACAAAAATATAATTTAGGGGTTCAAACGATGTGCAAGAAATGGGAACCATGGATATGTTATTATAATGTACAGCAAACACAATAGCTTTATTTTGCGACATCACAGGCCTTTTAAATATGGCTGCCACTGCTACACCTTGCTGTGTGCAGCTTGGTCAGCTTCATGTTTATATTGGCAGATGCTGCCACCTATGATTAAATGAAAACATTAACTTATCTGCAGTGTAAGGTGCATGTTTACCATGATCACTGAACAAGGGGCTCTCAAGGGGATTTTCATCAAAAATATCATTAGCTCAGATTGTCTTCCGCTTTTGCTGGTGAAGACACAATTGGCAATGTCCATACGTCCGTGTGTTGACTTTATACAAAACAACAGTTTTACACGTATCAACCGTGTTGGTCAAAGTGACCATGAGCGTAACTTTGTATCCATGATGACGTGCCCAACACTGCAACAGTACTTTAGCTTTCTTTTAAAACACACTTCAGAAGGAAAGTGTGATCCAGACAATTGTGAAGTACCAGCGCATGTTCCTCTGGCTTCCACCCCAAATCCTCCTTTCGCACACAAAAGCAAAACATCATTTTTACTTTCTTTTAAATCATTTTGTATCATGAAAATTGGGCAAATTTTAATTTATGTATTTCCCCTTTTCTTTTTTCTTTCTATCGCATGAAAATTCTGTAGCCAGTGGTCTTTGTCCCGAAAAATGACGGTAACAATCAAATTATTAACCAAGAGACAAAACGAAAATTCCTTTGTCTATCATTGCGTTGTCACAGAAGTAACGACATTATGTTCGTTGTGACAACATAAAGCACAATAACATTATAACGTTAGAAACGGTGTCTTTATTTGACAGACGGCAATTGAACAATTGCAAACCACTTTTATTTTCAATTTACCATTTTGTTCTCTGGATGTAATGGAACTCTTCCCATGCTTGTCGTAACGTTATCAAAGTTGTACAATATTGTACGTTCAATGCGCTATGCGTCATTGCTAAATCTGTTTTGGGATCAGCATGTCACATGGACAGGTAAATTTCAAATTCAATGTGTGGTTGATAAATGCCACATGAACTGCAGGCGTTTACGTTCAAGATTATGAAAACTCGCCGAAATGTTTCACAACCAAAAAATACGCTGCTTTTTTTCACATGCAGTGTGTGGCAGTGGAAGCAAGTCCGACGGCGAGATCTTAAAAAATCACGAGTCTGGGCAGCTGGGAATATACGCTCTTTTGTCGGCGTTAAAACAAAACTAACGTTTATCCTTAGCTACCGGGGCTCTTTACGAAATCGCACTGCGAAACATTATCTGTCCGATCAGCTTACAAAACAATTTTGATTTAGTTAGTCTTACGTTTTGCTTTGTATTAAGACGCAGCTCAGTAATTGTCACTTTTTTTGGAAACATTGAACATTAAGACTGCTTACAATACAAATAACAGCACGTGAATTTTTAGCAGTTAATAACAAAACTGTTAACAGATCTTCCTTGGGTTTCCGGGTTGCTTCTTATATCCTCAGGCTATTTATATATATATTTTTTAAATCCGGTCATAGGTAAAAGATTATTACAAAAGGGTCTTTCTCAGAGACTATTTTTGAGTATACTAGATTTCACTGAGAACATTCAAAATGATATAAACATAAATAATGATTTAAGTTACATGTTAAAACTAAACTATGAACTGGCAAAGAAAATTTAATTTAGCTTGTTAACAGCTTAACTGTTTTCATGACGTAAATTTACTCAAAATGCAGCGGCAAATGTAGTCCAAATAATTTTAAAAAACTTTTTCATAATTTTTTTATCATAATACTGCGTCTACCTTCTCTCACCACCTGGTAGAAAGAAATACAGATCATGAAATTACTATCAAAAGTTAAGCGCCCAGTACAATTGAAGTGTATGAGCTCTGCATGAAATTCGGTTGTAGCGGGGAGCTAAACTTTGAATAGTATATTCATGACCTGAGAACAAATAAAATGCCAACGCCAAAGCGAACAAGGAAAATAGTTCTGAAGAATCCCAGGCTTGATTACTCAACCAGGGCATAGTTTGACATGCATGAAGCCAAAGGCAAGGGGGTTAAATCTGCCAAAACAAAATAAGGGTTTTTGTTTCACCGTGCCTAAATCACAGAAGTCTATTGCTGCTGTAAAGGCAAGAAGCAAAATAACGGCATATGATACTGTCATCTCGCATTATTGGCATTACCATGATAAAATGCTAGTTGCAATATAATTTATATTACATTTATATTAATATTATGTAAATAAAGTCAATTCTCAAATGATGATTTATGAAAATAAAAATAAGGTTTCCATCTTGACCTTTTGATGCCAGCAATAGTTTTCACAGAAAATGAAACTGACAAATGAAGTTTGTGTTAACAGTGCTATGTCTTCAAAGAGAGAGAAATCAAACAAATATGGCTGCCAATTTAAGACTGCAGGTCACAGTGACATGTAGTTTGCTTGGATTTGAGGGGGGTGGGGGAGGCATAGGTGTAAATGTTTGCTGAACATGAAGTTTAGTAAGTGTACAATCCACACACGGACATAGTGTTTTATCCTTTCCGCAACGGCAGAGATTTCTTTCATCCAATACAACGTAATTCAACAATAACGAATCTACCCTGGCTTAACATTTAATGACCATTTTCGAAAAAGTACATCTTTCTAGAATATATAAAGAACATTTATGGCAACATGAAACAAAGTATTTAGATATCCGTCCAAAGTAGTCGAACCCCGTCGTCAAGAAGAAATTGTAAACAAAAAGGTCACCAGAAATACAGGAGAATGCACATTTGTTAATGAAAATCCTTTGAGCTTCTGGGGGCCTGCCTTAGGGCCCCAGACCTTATGCCATTACTCACTCGCTGCACTTGCGTCACTTCGCTTAGCTCCGTCGGGAAATATCAACACTTAACAAGTTGGGACCCCCCCTCCGACCAAATCCTGGATCTGCCCCTGATTTCCCTCCGCACTTTGAAATTTGAATTAAAAAAAAAAAACAACCCCAAAAAACAAACCGTCCGACTCATATTTTTTCAATTGGCAATGCAATTTTACCCAAAAGATCCGAAAAGGCTTATCAAGGGTTTAAACAAATACAAGAATCTTAGATATGTGACTGCTTGCCTGCTTAACACCACTACACACAAGCATCATACAAGGGAAAAACACAAGTGCCTCATCATAAATAAATTGCGCCATGATTGTACTTTCTGTATCTAAATAAGATATTACATAATTACACTAACCAACATACCATTTCATTATTATATTATCTGTTCATGTAATGTTGTAGAATATTTTTAATTCTTCTCTTTTTTCTGATAATGCCCATAGGGAGCCCCCTATTATAAATGAATAGGAGCAGATTGCTGTGCTGGGCCACCGTACGACAGGCAGGCTGCTGGGAGAGGAGAGCTCAATACAATGCATGACACGACGCTGCCTATTCCTACTGTCATTTCCTTCTCCGATCCATCCCAACCAACCATCCGTCTATTGGATTCCAAAAATCACTTTTCCATTAGTTTTACACTTATGTATTGCGCATTGAATTTTAAAAAATTTAACCTAATTTTGTTCATCATAATCATCGTTACGTGCTGCGAAAGTTGTCCGCTGTGTAAGATGAATAAGAATTTGAGGCCCCATTTTTTTTTCTAACATTGCCATGCGGCGGTTATGTAAAGGCCATAATGTTTGAATCAATGAAAGCAACTTGCAAAGCAGGATTTTACCGCCAAATGACCTCACATGGATTGCGGCAAACGTGCTACACACATCTTCGTACACGTATGGCAAGATGATCATGGTAAAAAATGAAACAATAAGGCTGTTACTTAACAAATACTGTTTAATTAGTGGTGTTAATTAAACAGAACTATTCGTATTTTAATCGTCCTTGTTTTCATTTACCCATACATTTTAATTTTGTATCAATGCAGACTTGCGCCTCAACTTTGCCAAAATAGTTTTAAAATGGATCTCTCACCTTCACCATGTCGATGAAGAAAACCAAACAACACTGTGTTAATTTTTGAAACCAGTATGTTTATATTTACTCACCTCTAAATTTCACTTCAAGCTGCATTTTGATTTTGTATCAGTGCAGACTTGTGACACCACTTGCAAAAAATCTACGTGAGAAATGTTGCTGGCTGCCCGCTAACACCCGTTGAGCACAGATAGGCAAAATCACATATTGCGCAACTCAGTAAACAGGCTTTGAAACCAACGGGTGGAGTCACATGAAGTCCGAAATAGAGGGTACCAGTGTGCGCTTAAAAATAAATCTCGGCAATAATGGGGTTGATAAAGCACAAGCGTTAGTTCGAATCTCTTCTTGGCTGCTCCCAGAGAAGACTGTGATAGTTACCCTGTAACATTTTAATTATTTGCAGTAAACCGCACAAAAAACCGCAGTAAACACCAACTTCAACACCACCACTTTTTTCTCAAAAAATCCCAAGGCGTGGCGGTTAAAGTAATCCAAAATTTTTATTTCAAGAAAAAAAGTCTAAACCGAAGCAAGAACATGTCCCACAAAATTCACGATTTAACTTGAGAGATCTGCATCAGGTTTTGAGTTGCATGCGGACGGGAGTCTTATCTCGGACTTATTTCTCGGGAAATGAGGCTCGGTTTTTGGTGGGATAATCCCTACAAATTGGGCTTTAATGTATGTAGAGTTTGATAAGAGATTTACGAGCGAACAACATGTGAAATGCCATAATCACCTCGGAATGAAATAATCTCTATCGCCGCAACCTTGGGCGTAGGTAAAAAGTTCATGCACACATCGCTTGACTGTTGGCCACCACTTTTATCAGCGGCGGATGCTGGATTGTAAATTTCTACCAATTAGTCCATATTTTTCACCCCAAGCTCCTTATAAAACAAAGATTTTGGAGTACGGTTGGGGCTGAGCCCCTAAGATAGAAAGCTTACTATATATCCCTATGTATCAGCACTTTGTAGGCGACCTCTAGTGGTTGACTGTGAAGGGTGTGCATGTGTTATTGCATTGACTATAGAAAATAAAGTCTCACTCTAATTCATTTACCTCTACATACTTTATTTTTACAAGACATCTAAATAATGATTATGTCAAAGTATAGGTAACACTATTTTGTTTATTTTGATGTAAAAGGGTTACAAATATATCTAAATTACTGGCTCAATAAACAAATTGCAAAGTAAGTTTATAAAAGTTTTTTCTGTATGTTTCTTGATTCCATCTGCATTATGCCTATGCTAAAGTATAGTTACTTAATTATGGTGTATTTAACTACAAAAAGGTTACAATTTTATTTGACTTACTGCCTTTATTTAAAAATTTATAATTTCAAGTTACTATCTAAATTTGTACTTATGTAACATAAAATTGATATTTTGTAAATGCATTCATAGTTTTATTTTTACTTATGTGTACATTCTCATTGATTAAAAGGGTTAATATTAGGGTTAAACACCATCATTTGTGTGAAAATCATGGCAAGTATAAGCAGAAATAATGTACACAAGTACTTCTTGGTTTACAAATGAGACAGCTTAAGCATTTTTCTGTTGCATTTAACACTTTTATCTTCAGTATTTTGTGTATTGCTTCTCTTCAAGGCATGAAATATTCTTACCTTCATATACAACCTTACCATCATCTGCAATCTGGAAGAACATTTGAACTCTTTGCAAGTAAGGAAATTACACTGGTTTTCAGCACTTTTGCATAGCCTTGTCAATACAAATTGCATATGTACAACAGCTTCAAATATGGCACAGAAAAGGTTTTCTAGACTTTCCACAAACTTGAACACTGCCAAAAAAGGGTAAATGAGTGAACCTGCTTCTTTGTATGCTTTGTTTCTTATCAACTCAAACACAGGTAATTCATCATACTCAGCTGGTAATTGAGGTAGTAGCAATTGGTTTAAGCAATCATGACAGTCACTGACAGGTATCTTATGAAGTAGGTATCCTGCTAAGTAAGAAGCAACATTTTGTGCTGGCACTGGCAGATGTGGTGTAATAATCATTGCCACATCTGTTGTTTGAGGTTTTGTAATATTATTTGGTTGTGCTTTGATGCGTTTTGCCATTGCAATGTTGCTAATATTCAGCAATGTCTTATCATTATCAACTTTACAGTTGCTTCCTCCACTCTTAACAAATAGCTTGTCTGCCACAACATATTTGAAAGCAACTTTAAATTGCGCTGCATCAGGGTTGTCTCTGTGACCACCTTTCCCATGAATGACACTGAATAAATTTTTGGCACAATCCTGGTTTAGTCTGCTTGTTAGGAGAAACTTAAATCTCTCTTCTTTTTTTAAGTACTCCCAGATACCAAGTAATGCACTAATGCTCACCTTCCATCCACATACACATGGAAGTTCATAACCACCAATAGTTTTGACTTTGTCAAGAAAGTTTAAACTCTCTTTCAAGAATGCATAATGGCCACTAGAGTCATGGAAAGCATTACCAAGTCTCTGCTTACTTTTCATTGTGCAGCTATTGAAAGTATTAAACAGAACATCAAAATGCTCAATAAACTGAGCAGTGTATGCAGCACTTTCAGGTAACTGTTTTGTAGTAACCAGAACTGAAATCCCTGCTGCAACTGAATGACTCAGGACTTGAGCTGCCAAGTTAACACACATTGATGAAAAAGGTGGCAACTCAATATGTTTATCCTTCAGTTTTGGTGCTATCTGTATCATTGAACTTTTGTCAATATTATAGAAAAGTCAACAATGTGCTGCCAACTTACCATTTGCCCATCAACTACCATTTCAGCTTTCTTCAAATTGTTTTGCACATTTTTCAACAAATGTGGAGGTTCATAGAACACAAACATTTTTCGATTTGCATGTGTTATGTATGGGCGATCAAGAGACACTTTCCTGAGCTGGATAAAGCCTCGATTATTAGAACCCTGGTCACAGACCAATGCTACAACCTTCAAACCAGTGGCATCTACCTTTGTAATGCATTCTTTTGTTAATGATTGGAGCATTTTAGACATGATTGGTCCTGAACTTAAGAAATAACCAACTGGTTGTTTCCATTTTGAAGCAAGTCCCCTTATCATAAATGCCACAGCATGATTGGCAATATACCTAATCTGGCCTGGGTCACCAAAATCTTCAAATCCCTCAATAGCATCCCTTCCTTCATTGTACACTAAACCTTGCTTTATGCTCATTTTGTCAAATACTATGGCCACATTTTGATCTATAGCATCTACTTTTAGAGTGAGAGCTTCAAATACAGATTCACTAAAGCCAGGTTTTATGTTCATTTTCTTCAAATCTTTGACCAATGTTGCAACAGAGGGTAAGATAAACAACTTGGAGAGAATTTTGTATGTCTTCCTACTATGTAAAAGGATAGACATGGCCAACATTTTATCTTTTGTTTCCCATCTGTAACTGTATTTTGATCTTTGTGCCATTTTGACATGTGATTCAATGAAAGAAATGGTATGATGAGGAAGAAAGAGCTTAAGAGATGTTAAAGCATTTTTCAATTTCAGACTCTTGATATCAAGTTTCTTCTTCTTCTCTGTTTGGTTGTGTCTTCAGTGTTTCTATCTTCTTCTTTAATTTCCTTTTCATAGGAGTAACTTGGGGAGGTGCTGGAAAATTATAAACAAAAGTAAATTGCTAAAGTTTCTATTTTACTTTCATTAATGTTTCAACATCAATTTCATTCATTTTAATGACTAATTATTTTTCTGTGTTTTGGACTTATACTGCTGTGTTACTTATGTGCTGGTTCCTCTGGGATGTCAGCTACCACTGGTGCTTCCTGTACCTTAGCTTTTTTGGTAGGACTTGTGACCGGATGGCATTTTGGGAGGTGCCTTGTAGGAACAGCATTATGAATCAAATGGTTCTTTTGTTGAGGATTCATAAACTGGCTATCTTCAAAGTGATTTGCACAAACATAGTATGACTTATTCAACTTCTCAGCAGTGTATTTGTCTGTCTGCTCTTCTCAGGTTGATAGCCCATTGCCTTGACCTTCCAAATGGATATAAAGAAAATGTACATACAAAATAATCTCCACTTCATGCTGGTATGTGAATAACAAATTTATGAAATTATGTTTGTACCTTTCTTTATCTTTTGGAAATTGGAAAAATAGGTCTGTTGGACCTGTGCTGATTTAAAGAAACACACACACGCACACATGTATGCACACATGCATGCATGCACACACACACACACACACACACAGGTAATCCATATTCATATTACATAGGTAGATCTAAACTTGAACTGATGTATCCTGGATAGTATCTCATACACAAACACACCCATAAATCAATTCAATGTACAGTGCCTTTTGTGTAATATTGTCTCATATTGAAAATTTGTCTGGTGTTCCAGTTTATGCCCCACATATGGGATGTCAACTGGAAATGTTGTCAACAATGCAATAAATCACTTCAAGGGCATTGAGAATTCTGAGTAAAGTAAAACT
>JBCAUI010500351.1:0-13358 GCA_038406195.1 Haplosyllis anthogorgicola | reverse complement strand
GCCGACCTCAAGCCCTTGGCTCTGACACAGTACTATTCTCTGGCAGCCCGGGTGGAGATTATGTGGGACATGTACATCACAGCGTTTTGCCATCACGACGTGAATATGCCTCCAGGTCCCAGACTTTCTACCATCCACATACTATGGGATCGGGTTACCCCCAGAAGACTTTCAACGATGAGTCCATGACCAGATGACCGCTTACATGGCTGCACTCTTGTACTCTGCACAGAGCACTGGAACCTGCAACTTAGACAAATACTCTCACACCAGAAGACAGGAATACCTGCCAGACTCTGTGATTGTCCTTCAGAGTCGACTTCACCCACTGGTGTTGCTAAACATGGTGGAGGTGATTGAGAGGTGCACCAATAGATGTTATGGTTGTCCCCGTGACCCCGACCCATTGACTATTGGTGAAATGAATTTGGTTTCGACAGACTTGTTTGGGCCGATCTTTGGCAATGCTGCAGCTGCACTGCACACCCACACCCCTCAGGGTTGGGATGAGATAATCAAGATGAAGATGAAGCGGACAGATGCCACCCCATCGTTTCAACCCCAAAACAAGCCCATACCATCCAGAGGAAGAGGGCGGGGATTGACGTTTGAATCGCCTCCCCAACCTGACCCTCAGCCCAGCCAAGAAGAGATTCCTGAACCTGATCGTTGGCCCAGTCGTGAAGAGATTACCTTGGAAGAAAGACTAGTGAAGGAAATGTACAAGGGGGAGGAAACCCCATTCGCCACCTACAACTTGGTGTTCATGGACCGCATGCCTACCCCTCCATTGGGAGCGATGAAGGCAGTACCAGACACGATGGTGTCGGACCCCACAGGCAGGTCCTGACCTAAGACAAATGCTTTCCGGGACATATCTTTGGGCCTCCTTGACGGATTCATCCCGCGGAGACCGCCAAATGTTTGGTTACCCCCCAAGTGCACATTTACGGTGGCTGTTGCCTGTCCACTGGAGCCTATCGCTGCACCCCATACCAGTGTGGGACTGAGCCAGTTAGATGTGCATCAAAAGGCCGCCGAGCTAGTTAGCCAGGTGACTGCATCTGTGACCAAAAAGATATTGGCGAGCACTGCTCCTCTCTTGTCAGGATCTGCAGTGGCTCACCATGCCGCAGCAGAAGCTGTGTCTTTGATCAGGGGTTCCACAGAGCTGACCACACCCCTCCCGGATTGACCAGATCTTGGGTGCTAATGACAGAGGAGGAATTAGACTACAATGAGAGCGGGATGCTGGAACTCATAACTGATGCAGCAGCATCAGAAGATGCAGTATCAACCATGTTGAGTTTTGTCGTGTTGATGGAACCCAACTCACCTTCTGTCTGTAAGTGGGGGAATAAAGATGATAAGGTCAAGCCAGCCTACAAGAGGGCCGCTGGCAAAGGAAGGGAGTAAACACCTTGCAGAGAACCAAGTCACCAGCGAAGAGGAGTGAATGCCCTGCAGGACACCCAGTCACCGAAATTTGATCTCTATTTTTAGTGATAAGTGAACTTCATAATTCAGGCACCAGAAGTACATGCGGCCCCCAGGTGCCTTCACACCACAAGTAATGTTTACTCTAATTGCATTCTGTAACCATTTTAATATTTGCAACCTGTAGCCGTTCGAAACTAGTTATCGTTTGCATTGTTATTTATTCTCATACATACAGTTACATGTTTATGTATTTTTCAGAACCTCTGCAATAAAGCATGCCACGCAGATGTGGCAGATGCCTGGGGGACAGTGTCACAGTCCAGTAAAACTAGCCTCCCAAACCATCTGTCTAACACTATTTTGCGAAAGGCGGTCGGTGTCATGTACTTTCTATAGGGTCGACCGCTCCATGAGGGCGACTGACTCTCTTAAAAAGCACATCATTCGTGCACATGTGTCTCGGTGGTGACGTCACCTGGAGTGTTCTTTTGAACACTATGTCACATTCCAAAGGCTCCATTGGTGATGTCACAGCCGTGACATCATATCGACCGACCCCAAAATGTATTTAAGCACGTGTCTCCTTCGAGGAGAGGAGACTCCTGCCTTAGTCTCCAAAGGTTGATCAGTGCACCGAACCCCAGGTTTCCATCTCAGTGAGATGTTTCAAACTGTAATTGATAGTGTAGTTGTCTTTCAGTTGCTAGAGTTGATTGATCCAGGTCCGTAGCCTGGATTCTTTAGTTGTTTTCATTTGTGTCCAAGGACCGTGTCAGGCATCCCGATAAAGTAAGCACACCGTGGCCAGATCACTGCCATTCAGACCAGCAGCTGGCGTCCAGAGAAGTGAGGTTCCCACCTCATCAGAAGTGAGAATCGTGTTAGTAGAGAGAGTGGGTGACCCCACCACATATATATGTCAGAATAAGGAGAATGCTTTGTGACACATTTTACTCTACGTAATGTGTTTTGAAGGAGACAGCTTAGTGTGTGTAAACTGCTGATTCCATCTTCTTGAAATGTTGCCAACATGTGCTTCACAAAATTAGCTAGAGAATGAAAAAAGTTTTTCATCTTCAAATTAGGTGGGAAGGAAACCTGGTCAAGGTGCGTTTGAATTATTGGCTGATGCAGGTCAAAAGAGTTGTTTTTTTAAGTGATGCAGCTCGATGATCAGCTGCACTTGATTATGCCTCCTGACTTTAACCCAAGTGAGTTAGACCTCACACCATTCAATGCTGTTTTATGAATACTTAAGCTGGTCCCGCTAGGGGGTCAGCTTTATGTGATGATCTGAGATTGTGTGAAATGAAAAAAAAAGTGTGTGCATTCATGTACAACATGTGTGTACTGGGTAGTAAGTCCTGCTTTTCATCACAAGTCCTCTGATGTAGTCAATATTAAGGTACGGAGGAGACTAAAAAACCAAACAAAGAAACAAACAAAGGTTTTGTAAATCATTTATGGGAAGCTTATTTTCAAAGTAACTTTCTGGGTTGGGGACCAGCTTTGTATTCTTTGAATATCTTTCCAGTTATGCGATTACAGACTTGCGTTAAATTCTGTTTGATTTTAACATAATGACGGCATCCATGGACCTTGTTTCCATATTGTGCAATGCATTTCGCACAGAAAATAATCTTTTCATTGCCACTGTGTAGGTCACTGGATGCATGGGCAAGGCTAAAGGAAGAAAACATCCAGAGATATCAGTCGAAGCTCAGGTGAAACTAAGAGATTTCTACATGCCTTATAACAAGAAATTGTTTAACTTACTTAACACCACCTATACGTGGGCTAATATGACACTTGATGTCAATTTTTGATGTATTTTGTAAATACAATTGTGTGACAGGTGAAAACACCGGTATTTGTATGAGGACCCCCGACGGAAATTATATACGTCGCCTGAGGATATATCTTTGCTATATTAGATTTTTTAAAGCTTATTTTAAGATTGATTTGATCATATAAAGAAATTCAATTGATTTTGAATAATATCATTTGGCTTCCCGCGATTGGCAAGAAGCTTGCCAAAGAAAAATAAGAATATTAACGTAAAGTATTTTGGTTAAGATGAATAGATTAAATAGAAATTTTCTCTTAAAATATTACGAAAATAATCTGTTATGAAGTTATCTGATAAACGGTGCTTAATTTAAGTGCACTGGATTTCATTTAGATCCATTTATAATAATCTCATTTATAATCATGTTTCATTTACATTAGACTAAATATGACGAAGCTTTTCACACGCTTTGTGAGATCCTTTTAGGTTATGAAGCTGTTTATACTAGTATAGCAGTATAATGTACATATTGACAAATAATGGTGAACTCAACTGGGGAACCCCAGCACTGAACATTCAGGCGTCGTCGTCGTAGTCGCTAGGGAGAATTCAGTGACATCGACGTTTTTGTCAGTGACGGTGAATTTTCATCTTTCTGCACTCCACGGCTTGGTCGCTATCACAGTCACTTGAGGAGGGGTTCACTAACTACTGCCAACTCGCTATCACTGACAGCGAAAAGTTAATGTCACCACCCCCACACCCCCTCGTCCACAGCGACAGCAGAAACGACCAGGCAGAAGAGTGCAAACGTTGAAAATTTACCGTAATAGATAGCGAAAATTCGATATCCCTGAACATCCCCTTCCCACGTTGAGCGACCACCACTGGTAGTGCACTCCACTTGACATTGCAAATCACCACTCAGAAGTCGATGTCGCTGAATCTCTCCGAACCCTTTCAGCGAGTCTATAACCACTTTTAGTATGAAACTTTATGTCTTGCCGAGAACCAACATTAAAATTGTAAATTCCCACAAGTTGTTATCAAATATAGTTTATTTGTATAAAATTCAACCAAAACAAAATATACCAATAAAAAAGAACAAAAACATCGTTAGAAAACTTTAACAATACTGTAATACACAAGCGGTGATGTTGCAGTCCGAGTTTGACTTGGTATGTGCGTATCTTGGGGTAATAATCAATTTTAATAATTTAAATGCTTCTTTTATTCTGCCTTATTTTCTTAACAGTTAGCGGATGAGAATAAACTTAAAAGTGTTTAAACTTAAATGGGAGTTACCACTAACATTTGTAGAATATAATTGTGTATTCGCGTACACTCGAAGATGGAATTGTATTTTATTTATATTTTATGAGGTTTGTCTGGATAGATAATTTCCTTAACATTACCTAAAGAAAGAATTAGTATTGGAAGGGCGTGCTGAAGGATACTAATTATCCTCTGTTGTGAGGACAAATAACACTGGATTATCCTCATTAAACAGATTACACAGAATAAACTTAAAGAATGAAACCATTGTTACACCATGCCAAATACGAAACTAAATGTTGACTGGAATTGTAAGTTCTTTGAATTGGAATTACCTGAATAATTGACTGTTCATGTGCTCTCTCATTATGGAGCAAAGGTTTAATGCCCAGATAAAACCAAAAGTGTACTTATCTACGTAAACATATAATAGTGTGTTACTTACTCCATGTAAACTTCTGGTACAAAACCTATGAAATAAATCCTGCACTAATTGAGGGTGAATTACAGAACATTTTGTGGATTAAATAAAGCAGACTACTTTAATTATATTTTGTAAGAGTTCAAATGAGAAAAACATTACAGTTTTTGAATGATTTTCGATTGATCTGGAAATATTTACGCTTAATTTTTGGCCTGGCGTGTCAAACTATACAATAATCTAAATTAATGTTTTTACTTTCTTTATATTTTGACAATATAACAGTTTCCACATGTAGGTCATTATCTAAAAATAAAAGCAGTTTCCCAAAGAAAAAATTTAGAAATGTACCTTGTCAAGGCTCGAATAACTTGTTTTTCCTGATAAGACTGATTTATTTATGTATGTTAACAATTATTATTGGCTTAATTTACTAGATACCATTAATTCAGTTATCCCAATAACATATATAAACAATTGGTAATTGAAAACATAAGAGAATTCAACCGAATATTAATCCATGGATTAATCTCCCTTTCAATTACATCTGTTGTTTGGTTCTCCCGTGGTCACATGACACTGTTAGGCCCCTCCCTAAAACCCTTATACTTTCTATGGGATAATGCCAAGAAGTCTTACATCACAATTTTTCGTCCAATCAATGTTAATTGAAATTGATCAAATTCGTGTTAGTATTCATACAATTGTAGAAGTATATAGTCGTACCAAATTTGATATGGTTCTATATAAATGGGGAACATTCTCTTTTAGAAATCAGTTTTGGTGACTCATATCAGCTTGGGAAGTGGATTTGTTTTGCAGACATTGTATTTTCTTTCTCATTGCTGCGAGTTAGTACTGACTAAGACTAATTTTATTCATTTACTAAAAGACATACCACTAGGATAAAACTTTATCCACAATTATTAAAAACATGGCAACTGATACCCTGCACAAGAGACCTGTAAGTGAAGAGGACTTTCACAGAAGGATTCTACAGGCTGCAGCTCATAATAGCACAGAAGGATACAGGGTACTACCTTCCACTACCCACTACCGACCAGTGGAAAAAGAATCTGACTCCGACGATTCTGATGTTGACATCGATGTAACAGGTAATAATGTGTTTGTGCTGCTATAACAGAAGTTTAATTTTAACAGATCACTTTGTTAGAATAAAACTCAACCGAGTTCTTTCCTTGAATCATTATTTTGTTAAATTTTTGGGTTATATTTTCCTGTTTTGTTACAGATGACACTGTTGATGTTAAGGAAGAAATTAAAGTAAAAGAAGAACCAATATCACCGCCTGCGTTACAGAGGCCAAAGTTACACCAGCCATTCTTACCTAACTTTACTGGACCGAATACGCACAGACATACTATTCACAGTAAGTAACACGAGTCATTCTATTTTAGCACTATTAACGTTTATTTAACAGCGAATATTTAACCACCTTGTCAATCTTGCTACTATCCATAATTCAATAATACAACGATGCAGCTGATAAAATGAGATCCACCTAAAAGAATGAGGATTCGCATGCGAAATGACTTTCGACTCAAAATTTTGTTGATAAGGACGCTACTTCGCTATGCAAACGACATGCACTTTTTTAATCAATTTAAAGTTGTGTCATTTAACGGACTAGATACGATGTCAAAACATACTTGTAATAATTATTGTTTGTTTGTTCCTTCATAGATATAATGGGCATCCCTCACCCTCATACTGCTCCCCATGCCGTCCTACCACGCTCCCCGACCCCTCCCGTCTCCACATCACCGTCCACGTCAGACAGAGAAGACGATGAAGAACCTTCAGTAGGGGATATCGACTTTGATTCAGATATATTTTCCATGTCGAAAAAACAGGTAAGTGCTGAATCCAGAAAAATGAAGAAATGTAGGTTGAGATTTTAGATTCTTGCAAGCTTTTATTTTTAATTTGTTTTAACTGTAAGTCTTTTGGTTAACAAAACGCAAGTTGCTATAATCAATTACAAGTACTGACATCGCAGACATGGATTAATTATATATAATTTCCCTTTATGTAGAGAAGGAATAGAACGACATTTTCTGCAGAACAACTGAGAGAACTGGAAACGGTTTTCATGACGACCCATTATCCGGATTGTACACTCAGAGAACAGATTGCTGATAAAGTTAACTTGACTGAGGCCAGAGTACAGGTAAGAATTTCTCCATTCATAACGTTTTTTACTTTATTCGTTCATTTTTTACAATTGTACAGACTTATTTATATCTTTTATTGATTTGAATTATAATTGATACAATTAACTCACTGATCTGGTAACTTGCTAATATATAGTATAAAACAAATTATTACGAGAACCTTAATCTCTTTTTGAACAGTATCTCATCAAACTAGCCAGAGAAAAATACATGTATGTAAAGCACGAGATAATCTGCCTTCAAAGTTTAACTAGGGTAGCAATTAGTAGAGACATCTTCTTTTCAAACTTCGCGCTCCCAGCATGGGCGGTATTGTCTGAAGCACGCGCTGAAGCCAAGCAGAAGATAAAGTCCTTGTTTTTTTCTTTCGGTTCCTTTTCTCTTCTCACAGCGGGGTTGTTATTTATACCCAGTTATTAAGTGGGTGTCATCTTCACACTAGCTACAAATTTCAAGTGCACTAAACAGGTTATTTTTTCTTTCAAATTGCAATAGATTTAATTGTCTGTATCCAAACACAAAATTGCTTCATCTTGACCATTAGACCAAAAGCGCTTGAGGGCAAAAGATCGGAATTTTATATACTGTAGACTATGGGCCTAGTTGAAATGATAAATTGAAACACGTAAATACCGGATATGCTAAAGTTAATACCTGTTCATACCAAATTCGCCAAATGTCGTTTCAGTATCATTCCGAACAAGTACAACTTGCATTTGGCTACATGTATTTTTTAACTTCTCGTGTGAGAACATGTTTAAATTTCAGCAAAGCGTATATTTGCCCTGAATAGGATTAAGTGAAAATAATGAGAGTTACCTAACAATAGCTTTCAATAATCTAACTCTATGATGATCTGTGTTCTAAAGGGCCTTAAACCAGTGTAACTCAACAGGGACTCTATCTAATTAAAGTGAAGGAGTCATTACCTGATCAGATATCATTGAGGCAGAAATGCCTCAAAATGTCCACATAAAAGTTGTAATGCTTTTGTAAACCATTACACAATAACTTGTCAACAATCTAAGCGACTGTGAATTAGTGTTAACCCTCTCAAGTATCCTGCTTATTTTATGTTTCTATTGGTTTCTATTACACTTTATTGCATACATTATTGGCATTATTTGTAATTTGTGTAAAACTCATTGAAATCATTGCTGAAGGGTTCAGTGAACTGTTATGGATTAAGCATTGAAAAATCTCAGGAGATTTCTGACTAATGATCATCCAGATAAAGAGTCCTTATTCTCTAACACCTCTTGTTATCTCCACTTTCTATATCTTTTAAACTAAGTACAATTAAAATTTAATACCATATTGGTCAGGCTGGTCAAGTTTCTGGCCATTATAATTTATACCAGCCTTATCGTTGCACAATAAATAATGACCGTATTTTAATGCGGAGACACAATTTTGTGTTTGTGTTAGCCTGACCTATGATATATCAATTAGTCTTACAATCATATCTTATTTTAATTTGTTCATAACGCTTAATACACTTGATATCAACCATGTTTTATTTTAAGCTAGTTAGTAAGCTGGTATCAATTACAGTGATCCAAGCCAAAAAGTGACTTAGTTTGTTATTTCAAAATAGGATTATTCGAAATAAATCATTAGAATAATTTAATCTGGTTTGCAGACAACAACTTTTAAAATAAGATTAGGTAGAGTCATACTTTCGTTTTACTTTCGTAATTCAATGTGACAAATATAGTTTCTTATGAAAATAAAATACTCAGTTACCAACTTTAGAAAAAACTGTACTTGGAACTAGAATTTTCATTCAGATCTTTGAAAATGGTATCAATTGAAATCAATTTTAATCTGCAGTGCATAGCTAATTAGTCTTGCCATTATCTTGTAAATCTGCAGCAGTTATTCCCTAAATAATTCACTGTGGTGAAGAGCTCGATGGGGAGTAATCCTCTTAACGTCCTCTTACGTCTGTTTGCTTTGAGCCGCTACCACTTATGTTTCAAAAACACCAAACCGTTACTTAATTGTAATTCTGTAGCGCGGGTTTTGATAAAAATAAAAAAAATAAAAAGTTTATTATTAGAGTATGACTTGATTGCAAGGAAGTTAAACATTGTGAAAATCATGATTTGACGGCTCAAAGTTGGAAAGAAATGCAGCTTTTACAAAATAATTGGATTACTTTTTCACTCAAAATAATTGAAAACTTAGTATCTATTTTCAAAATATTTATTTTCATGAAGATATTTGAAGGAAACTTATTTCTTTTAGAAGAGTAAGTTTTATCTCGATCCTTAAGTCTTTTGTGAGGGACAAGCTTCATATTTCTGGGTTTCTTTATTAGGTATAACGTTCTACCTTTTTGTAGTTGCACTTTTATCTTTTTACTGCCTCACCTGTACTAGTGCCCCTACAGAGTGGTTCCGTCTCTTCATCGCTTGTACTTGAGCGTGACCGATCATCCGCCCTGTCATCACTCAACTGTACATAATCAAGTGTACTAAATGCACTGCATGTACTTATGCAATGATAAAAACATATCATCTATGCTTGATTAACCGAATGGACATTGATGAGCTATTAGTTATGTAATATTGTAGAGTGATCACATCAACACTGATTTGACAAACAACACCATCAAAGACGATCAAAAGTCACGTTAATCGTTCTTCTCACCTGGCAACTGTTTTTGATGACTTCGTCATATTGCATCATAAATTCAACAACTCATCCTTCGCATTTAAGCTCCTGTTCTGTTTTGCATTGTTCGTCTTCCACTTACTTATAAATGCCTTTAAAGAGGTTTGCGTGCTAAGCCCAAGAGCGCAAGACTGATTTTAAATACGGAACAGTTAGGCTACTACATGCAAAAACCCTGGCAATTTTCGAAGAGGAATTTGTGTTTTACTGTATTTTAAGATCATTCACTTAGCGGAGAAGTTATTTTTTCACTTTGAACAATGACGTTCAACGTTTTAGAGGAGTAATTCTACGAGTTTTTATGAAGAATTAACTGGATCCAAGCTAACCGATCTGAATTTTTCCTGTTTGCAGGTATGGTTCCAGAATCGCAGAGCGAAGTGGAGAAAGCAAGAGAAGTCGGTAAATAGGATGTACGACGCTTGGAGACATCATCCTCTGGCCTCGGTGGCACCTGTGTATCCACCGACAGCTGCGACCGCCGCCCTGGGACTACTGCCCTACCCCACAACCGCACATTTGGCAGCCATGGCAAGGACTTCTACAGGTATTGACTTTATTAATCTACTGGGATTTTTTTTAATTTTCCTATCATAATTTTTTTTAATTACAGCATATAATACTTTGTATGAATTCACTTGTTAATCTCATGGAATTTTCATTATTTTTTGTACACTGCATTCCGTACTTTGGTTCGGTATTTTCTGATGTCTTTAAGTCTTAATGACTTTTCATTTTATTGATACATATTACTAAAATCTACAGTAAATTAATTTGTATTCAGCAGCTGCTGCGACGGTCCCGTCCCCCGCCAGCTCAGTTGCCGTTGCCTCGGCCGCCATGTTCAACTGGTTTCCTCGTCTGCCGCTGACGGCCGCCATGCCTCATCTACCTCATTTACCATTAGGCTTTCATCTGCACCCAGGATTCACTGGTATATAATACTGCTTTATTTGAAAATGTTTTGTTAAGTTCAGTGAAGTGTGTCTGGACATGTTTGTCATATTAGTAACTTCACATTCAAATACTTGAACTGTAAAGGATCGAGAAGACATGAACTTCATTAATTTTGAACCTAGGTTTAAGAAATTGAATTTTTATGTGCTTCACAACTCAATATGCAGTTTTTAAAACTTATTTTTAACCTGCGAGAACTATATTGCATGACCTTTTTTGTTTTACAGGCATTGATGAAAGTCGTCTAACTCTGCCAAAAGTTCCATTAAACCCTTCACATACCAAGCAACATGAACAAATTTCACCAAAGGAAAGGAGGAGCGAAAAAAATGAGGAACAAACTGCAAGACTATCATCCTCACCAAAAGGATCTCCAGCGACGCCCTCGCATGAAGCATCACCCAGGAATAATCGTCATTCAACATCATTTTCATCAAATTCTTCTCATTCAGACTCTGATTCATCATAGTGTTGATCCCAATTTTCCGGGCACATTTCTACTTAGCCCAACCCCGTTATTGTTAAATAAAAAGAGAAACACTTTCTGGGTTTGAACTGTTAAATTTTATGGTGATCACTTTAATGTATATATATGAATACAAGTTTAAAAATAGACAAATCCAAAAGAAAAGATCTCCAACACAATTGTTACAAGAAGTTACATTTGTTAGATCTATATTCAGCAGTGTTAGTGACTTCTATGGCATCTTATATTATCAAGTGAATGGCACCGTATGTTATCAAGTGAAATACTGATGGGGTGTTAGTCCATTTGGTTTGTCACATTAGCGTCTGAAAAGAGTTTTTACAGATTTTTTCTGTTGAAACCTACCATGTTTGATCAGAAACAAAAATAACTGTTTATTAAGTTCGTCGTAAAATTTCATTCAATGAATCTGCGAGTCTATGTAAACTAATTTTCTTAACGTAAATGTGACAACTCTATCGAATAATCCCACATTGGGCTGTTATAATTTTTAAAGCTAATATTTACATGATGCATGATGATGTTTTAGACAGATTTTTGTAGACGACACAGTAGGTGCTTATTAACACAAATAAACATCAATCACAACGTTGTAAATGAATAGTAGACTAGATTGTAGCTGCCTCACTGCCTAATTGGAACAATGACAACTTAATAAATACTGCACATGCAGTCTCTCTGAATATAAAAATGTCATTTGTTTATCTATTTGATTATGATGAATTACTAAGAATGAGAACATGTCCACAGTTTGTTAAAATAATGTTATTCTTAGAACTAGAAGAAACTGAAAAAAAACATGCTGCATTTTCGAAGCGCCCAAAATGTTGACTAAAATAGTGAAAACCTTCGTCCGTCAGTAGCTGCCGAAGGCGCAGTCTCTTCTGGAATTATTTCGTTAAGCATCCCCTCTTCCTCCTTTACTTTTCGTTTTATGTACATCAGAACCGGATCCATGTTCTCTGCCAGGGTATCTAGCCTTCTTTGCATTGTGTCTACCTGCAACGGGTTGTGTATTGGTTTTGAAACTATGCAAACCACACTTATGATGTATTTCACCATTGTCAGACATATCTTCAAGAATGTGATTTAATTGTTTTACATTTGAACTTCTGCGATATTCAAAGCATCTGTCAACTCTTCACCAAATTTATCCTGGTCATAGGTATGATTACTCTTGGTTAAATACCTGCTTTGATACTATGTCCATTCTTTCAGTCATTTGTTGCATAGTTGCTTTCACTTGTTTTACCTCAGTGCTAGTTGTTTCAAGTAACTTTGTTTCTGCCGTTGAATCATGACTGAATGATTACAGAAAAGAGTTTTAGACTGCAGAAAAGTACACGTATGCCTTGATTTGTCGATTGATCGCACGGCTTCTATTTTTAACTGGATCGTCAAACATAATTTTGGAATGGTACATGAATTTCACGTGGGCGGGATTGTAGTTTCTTTAATTACTGACTTACATTGAGGAAGACCGCATCATAAGACAATTTTTGCTTTTCTTCTGAGTTTTTGAAGATTTCTCATATTGGTTTGTTTTAGCACCTCCCAGAGTTAACTGCTTAATGTCGTGCAAATCGGTGCTGATCGCCTGCAACCTGAAAGACGCGTACCAGAATAAACATATTAATTAGGGGCAACTTGATAATTTACCAAATGACATGAAACCCCAGCATTAAAACATGTAGACAATTTTGACTGACTGCACTGTGACTTTAATTTGTTTACATACTTAACTCTTCAACAAAAATAGCAATTTCTCAAATATGAGTAAAAACCTTCTGTATGATATTGTGACAAGCCAAATAAGATTTTCTAATTACCATAAACAAAAATTGATCATTGCGGTATTCGTTAAGCCAATGTTTGAAACAAAAGCCACATTTACCGTTTCCCATATGACTGTATTGCACTGTCCATACTTTGTGGCTCCTCATACGTCGATGTGGACTTGAGCCCTCGTAAGAAAGCCTTCGTTTCTAGTTCATTGTCACGCATTCTTTCATCTTGACCTACAAATACCCCATCATCTCAACATATTGATACTGCCTTCTATTTACGGATTCCTACCTAGGAAGTGCTGACTCCTATTTTATCAACCTTAATGCC
>JBCAUI010500340.1:0-13359 GCA_038406195.1 Haplosyllis anthogorgicola | reverse complement strand
TACATGTATTTAGTAACTCTGCAGAATGACTGTCTACTATAACATTGCTAATTTCATGTTGTTATAGGGTTTTACTCCGGGATTGATGTTTTACTACCAGATCATTATAACTGCTATCATTTCCAGCAAGCTATTCTCAATAAACCAGCAATTACATCTTCAAATCACTGTTTGCTAGTCCTCTTTGTCTAGTGTGTTGCAACCAACAAGCATTCGTCGCGAAATATCTAAATATACCGCCAGAACGACGTCTGACAAGAAGTAATTTTTTTTCATTATTTAATCATTTGCATCAGACAAAAAACAAAAAAGGGACAGATTTTGTGGTTGTATATGAATTTTCAGTTGCAAGACTTAAATTACTGAGAACGATGAGAACAGATGTCATTGTAGTATAAAATAGTTACAATAGCAGATGACAAGTCAACCGAGGTAGAAGAAAATAATAAATGGTCAAATGGCTGCACTTCTCAGATAAAACATGAACGTACCCCTTTAGACTCCAGATTGCGTGGAAATGTTCCGTCTACATCAAGTCTCCAATCTGCCCACCTGCAATCAATGTATGATCAGTATATATTATTCCAAGCTGTAATTAAGAACGAAAACCGGCTCGGGAAAAGTACGAAATTTCCAGATGTGCCTCCCCTTCCAACAACGCCACACCATGAAATTGTATTGTTATCAAAATAAAGACACATGAACGAAAACTACCTCCTCTAGTTTTAGAACGATAAGCACCTCATGAATGTTTTTTACAGCTATCAATTTGGAAACGTCCAGAACAAAAGAGAGGACATAAGAATTTCACACTGCGCTTTTGATGCATCATTATTCCAAAACTGATATGAATTCCGTGTACTGTTGCTCGGATTCCATGTAATGATGATTACTTAGCTGTTGTTTGTTTTCGTGGCAGTGCAGACAATTCGTCGGGTACAGACAATCCAATTTCACAACACTTGCATTATGTGATTTATTTCATTTTGCTACAATAGAATTCCACTCAGTGTCTTTTACTCAGGCAAAGACTCCTATCGTTCTAAAAATGAAGAGCCTTTACCAGACAGTTCATCCCTTGGCGATCATACAAAACATTTGGGATTTCAAAGATGTATGCAAATACCAACATATTTAAGTTTGACTTCCACAGAGTTCAAAATAGTTATCCGATCTGATCCTTTCTACGTATAAAAATATTGTAAGTGCGTCGAGAGACGCCAGGACAACTTACCTTCTTCGGATTAATTCCAGTGATCCAAGACTCCCAAGGTTTGATATTGTATCCAAGGCAGTACCTTTTGCGACCAGGCTCTTCAGTCCTGCTCTGTACACAAATGTTCATTAAGTTAACAAAACACACTATGATACGAGGTGTCTATTATCAAGCGCGATTTTATGACTAAAATTGCAAAACATTACTAAAACAATCATTCATTTGCAGAAACCATCCTCAAATTGTTGATTGGGATGTTAACTTACTGATTAATAGCAAACAGGTAGAAGAAATGTGGAGCGAGTAATCTGAAGACTGGATGATTAGGAGCTAAACTTCTGTGTGTGGCCAAAGATGCAGCCTCCATTGCCAAGTGAGTCAACCCTACAAATAGTAAAGTCAATGTCAGTTAGACGCTAAAATTCCTATCAGTTTTTGGACAATGGCACATCAAAAAAACAAGATGGAAATGTTTTGTTCTCCCTTTAGTTCATATTGGTTGGAATTTTACAAGCTGTGTCAAACTTCTTTAAATTCAACATGGATTTACCGTCTAATAAACTCGACATAAGATAAAATCGCAACCCGAAGATTAAGATAATTTACCCAGATGAGCCACTGCCTGATGTATATGTGCGTCACCCATGTTGAACCACATCTTTGCAGTAGTCCAAACATTTTCATCGTCAGAGGGATAGAAAACCTGATAAAAATCCAAAAGAAAAAATCCATAGTTGCTAAATCACAATAGATTTCTCCAGGTGTCAGCGTTTGAGCCTCAAATTTACAGTAGATCTATTATTTGATTGGTTAATTCTTCTGTGGCATGGGGACATTGTCAAAGGAAATGACAGTATCAAAAGTAACAGTGAATTCGTAGTCTTCATTACGAATGTGCCACGAAGAAAAGTTGAACACTAAGAAACATTCATTTGTTTTTTAAAAAATTCAAGCATTTTGACTGAAAAATAGAGTTTCCATCGTTCCCAAAGTGAAGCGCAAAGAAATAAAATCCAAGCATTTTGATTGAAAACTTTGAGTTTCTATCATCCCAAAAACTAACTAAGCTACATAGTTCCAAAAATAGAAAGAAAAACAAAAAAAAAACGTATTTTTTTCTGTAGTTCTCCTGTCACCGTTGAAATTTGAAAACGCCTACTAGGCATTGAAGTCGGTTGAAACCCATAGTGTAGGCTAAATGTAATACATACTGGGTTCTCAGGTCCAGGCTTTGCATAGAGTTGAATCGCAACAGGCAGCAAGGTTCCTTTGCTGTTCAGGTAAAATAGGCACATCGGTGACACAACCTATAATTTAAATTATCAAAGTGTTGAATACTCACCTTTGTCCTAATTTTAATTGCTCGCATGAATGATTTGGATGAAAATCGTCAACAGAACACAATTTATATACTTTGGAGACATCCATGAGCTTACTATTGGGATGTTCAACATATCATCACGATAATCCAGTACACGGAATTTGTATCAGTTTGGGAACAATGTCTCATCAAAAGCGCAGTGTGAAATTATTATGTCCTCTCTATTGTTCTGAACGTTTCCAAACTGATACACAATAGGAACAGCCAGTGCATTTGTTTTTGAAGGAGCGCGGTCCTATCCATCGCAAATCGAGAATCCCCCATTGATGGCCTATGGAGCATGAAAAGAGGGCGGCATCTTCTAGTGCGAAATCCCCATAGAGTGAAAAATATATTGGGTGTTTTTGTAACGAAATTCCGTGTACTGATCTTGCGATTGAAGGATGACTGTATTCATAACGCATTATTTGTATTACAGTGTATTAGTTTTGCAGTATATTTACGTACTTCTACAGTATGACATGAGATCTTTTGTTCTGAATCGTTTCCAGATTGATAAGATTGATAAGAGTATGTAGGACCGAGATAAGGATTTTAATACCAATGTTTCCAAAAGTGAACGTGATGATTGAGAAACATAATCAGATAGATAACGAACAAATACATGGAAAGATACATTAAAGGATTGCTTGATAGATTAATAGATAGACAGACAGACAGACAAATGACGGGCAGATAGATGGAGTGATGTATCAAAGAATAGATAGATAGATAGATAGATAGATAGATAGATAGATAGATAGATAGATAGATAGAGAGATAGATAGAGAAAAATGGAATTTACGGTACACATATATACACACAGACAGACAGATAGATAGATAAACGTATGTAAGATAGATTCATTAATAAATATAACGGAAGACAACAACAATGTATAACATGTTTTCATAAGTTTTTATGCCAAAAAGTGCAGACTTTGTTAAACAGACATTTTACCGTTTGGTTCTTTACGCCTTTCAGCCCATCCAGGATCCTGTGGTCCACTAGAAACAGTTTCTTCTCCTTCAGTACCGGCTTTAGATCCTGACCTTCTATGTGCTGACGAATCTCTGCCTCATTCACAGCAAAACTATATGGCATGGGGAAACGTTTTTAGTACAAAAAAAATCGATCATTATCTTTCACTTCATTTCATACGTAATCATGATGCAATGCCATTGGACTAAACAAGCATGCAACAAAATGTCTACTGGATGAGATATCTTACTCTTTGGGAATTTCTGTGCAGAGTTGTATGTTGCCCGGGTGTATCCCAACAAGTCTTTGGGCTGCAAACCATTCATCGTTATTCCACCATTCTGCACACTGCAAGAAAAATTCTTTATCACCTCTTTGAATTCTAATGTCATTGAATGGTAGTACACGTGCAAAGTCACACTATTTGCACTCATCTTTCATCTTTAATAACTAAATTACAATAGACGTAGTATTTATTTACTTTACTTAAAATTTTCCAGTACACGGAAATCGTATCATTTTGGAAACGAAGAGAACAAAGGAGAACGAAAGAATTTCACGCTGTGCTTTTGATGCTCTATTGTTAAACTTCTGATACGAATTCCGTGTACTGTCACCTTGGGCAATTCATAAGTTTTGTTCTTGAATGCTTTCTTGATCTCGTCCACACTCTTCCACTCAGATGGCAGCACAGCACTGATGAAGATGTTCATAAACTGCCCTTGTAGAGATGTGCCAGCCAGTACTTTCTTTTATTTGGAAGCGAGGTAAATGAAGAAGAATATGAAAAATTATATCAATACAATGTTTACTGGGCCGTTGAAACTTTAAAATGTTCCTAAATAGGCTCACAAAACTGTAAACTTGTTGATCAGGAGAAAGCTTAACAGTTGACCACTGTTGACAACAAAATTATCACAGGTTAGGTTAAGGATTTTAAAATCCCCCTTTTTCACTTAAATTTCATTCATTTCGCAAGCAAATATTAAACATGTGGGATGCTCATAGTTGTCTAGTTGTTGGAATTAATATAAGAAAACCTTACAACAATGGAAATAGGTCATTTTCATTTGCTCTGTACTAAAAAATTATACTACATAGAACTGCATGCTTGTATTTATTAATACACAGAGATGTCAGCTTGCTTAATTTCACGGCTTAAGCTGGCTTGCCTATGTTAGCTTAAGCTACTAACCAGCCTAAAGCCAAGTACTTGTGACTTCTTTTCATTCATGAAACATTTCCTTTCCTTTCTTTAAACTTGGCAAAACTTCACTATAATTCACTTAACCACTTTCCAAAGTATCTTTAACAAGTAGAGAATTTCAATGTAATAAAAGAAGCAATATACATAAGTTCAAAGTCAGTGTGACAACAGCCTACAAAACTGCATTGAAATAAATATAATGGAGTTAGTTTCACAGGTTGTAAGAAATGTGTGATTTAGTCAAGTACTGTTCCTAGCAGCACATTTAAGCACAGCTGCAATGTTTAGAATGTTACCAATTATCTGAAATTGGCAACTTAAATTTTTATTTTCATGACAATTTATGATAATTTAACATATCATTTAAGCCACAAATTAAAATAATTTAGCTGGCTGTATATCTAAGTACAGCTAAAATGTTGAAAATATTACCAATTGTCTGAAAATGGCTCCTTAATTTGATCTTCATGACAATTTATGGTAATTTACCACATTTACCCAAGCCACAAGTTAAAATAATTTGGCTCAAGCCAAGCCAAGCTCAATTGCCAGCTTAAGCTCACAAGCTAGCTTATGGCTTCTTGCCATCTCAACAGCTATTCGACTTTGATCGTAAGATTTGATGTCTCTTAAGGTATACATACACAGTCCAGGTGGCATGAATTATTTTGAGAAACTAATATTAAACCTTTATTTTAATTTTATTTATTTAACCTAAACATGTGATAAAAATTTTATTTAAAAACTTTCTGTTAAAATTTTGGTTTGCAAACCAATCAATTGAATATTGTGAAAAGCTTGTGTACACAACATTTGCTTTACCGGGATTGTATTGTCAAATCGTACGTTAAAGCTTTCATCACTTCAATATTTTTGGCATGTTGTGCATAGCTACATACATCCACCTACTCACACAGAAGTGTAAGTATAAGTAACATAAACCAAAATTATTCTTACAACTTATGCTATATTATCTTTATGTCAAATTAGTTGAACAAAACAGCCCTGATTTTAAACCAGTAAAAATGTTAATCATCAATTCACTCCATGTGCAAGTATCATGATGTTTTTTGGGTGTATAAATTCAATGTTTCTGTTTAAAACTATTTCGACACAAAAGCAGAAAAGAAATGTGCAATTCTGTAATTTTGGTTTACATTGTTTGAATCATCAACTTGAAATAACAGAAATATTTCAGTTTTGCAAAAATACTGGGTAATGTATAGTTTGAATTCTGATGTAAACATACAAATGTTTCAATTAACCAAGTTATTTGAAAGTTAAAAAGTTATTTCACAGGGGTCAAGTGACTAAAATATTGCATTAATTTTTTGCATCTTTTCATTTTTCACAAATGAATCGTTTTTGTTATTTGATTAAAGACAAATTGTTATTCATTAGAATTCTGTGCAAAGACTTAATAGTTCAATTTGGAACAGTAAATTGGTTAGTCTGTTAAAGAATTGAATTAATATTCGCGTTTAAAAGAATAATTTGAATTGTTTAAACCTATCTGTTGATTATGTATGTATATTAACGTTCAACATTTATGTAAACCTAAGAATTTCAACATGTATATTTACTGCTTACCTTGGTAATTAATAACGGAAAATTTTGCAACTATATATTTGAAAATACCAAAGAAGTTTATATTGCTATATTTTTGTGACGCTGCTGTCTGTATGAAAATCAAGTTACTTGTTGTTGATATTAAAATTGTTTAATCGGAATTTCATCTCGTCTTTTATCTTATCTCAAATTTCAGTCAGTATTTAAAATTTAAGCAAATTAAGGATTAGTTGAAAATTTAATTAAGCAGTGCTAAATGCAAGTTAGAAATTAGTTTACTCAAAATAATGTCGCCTAATTCGAATTTTCGGTATTACCAAATATGAAAATTTAACGTGAAGCGCTGAACATTTGGCTTTTAAGAAAGGGAGGTCCGCCCACAGTTAAATTTTCTCTTTAAAATTCAGGCGAAATGACGCACTTTTTAAGATAAATATGCCAACATGCCAAAATCTAGAGAAATCCCTTATCCCCAATGGCAGTGAGAAAGAAAGAAATAGAATAACATTGACCATCGGATATCCCCCACAAACTCAATACAACTTGAGAAGTCGATAATATTTGAACCCAGGAGTTTGACAACAAGCCCCAAGTAGCTCAACTACATGACCGAGCCTTTCATCTCTTCGTTAAATTTGATATCAAAACAGATAGACAAACTAATATTCATGATAGGAAAATAGTGCGAGCGCCGATGGGTTTTCAGCATTCGGTTAAGTCTATATACACATTGTATACAAAGGCTTATGAGAGGCGGGTGTATCGTATTACTAACATCAGGCTCGCATAGCCAGGAACTCTTTGATAATCTGTTTGAAGTCCCGACCAGATTTTCTGCCATTATTTTCTCGCTGAGCCCCGAGAACTTTTCCTGAATTTCAAGCAGTTTTGCGAATGACTGACACTGAAGGCCACTTTTTGGGAACGATGACTTAAATTTCTCCTTCATATGGGTTAGGTTCTGTTCCTTCCAACCAGTTCACGGATCCAGGATTTTCCGTTGCAGGATAGGTCGGGGTAGGCGCAAATCGCGATTGTGCGGAGCTCAACACTGCGCAAAAAATCGGGAAAACCGCATGAAAATTCTGAAAACTCTAGCCGTTAGGAAGGGGTGCTCGTCTCCTACACCCCAAGATCCGCCATTACTAACACGGTTCCCTCAAAGGCCACTTTTTGTGATAATATTGTAATTGTAATTTAAGGACTTTTAAATTAAAATATTATACAAAATCACTAATCTCTTTTTGGCAACAAGCTTCATAAAGAAAACAAATTTCCAAGCAGCCTTTAATTCAAAATAAAAATAAAATTAAATACAACAAATCAAATTCTAGTGGTTTCTAGGGTCCTTTTTCTGGTTATTAGAACCTGTCTTGGACGGGACCCTGATTTTTGCGGCATGGGTGCAGTTCATCTGTGCTGAATTATTTTGCAGTACATTGTCTGTAATGAGCGAAGTTCCCACCTTGCGAGTGTATATTGTACCGTCTGTCGTAGATGAAAGCAGACTGTTTCCACAACATAGTTATCCTGGGCTGTGTCCTAACCAAATTCACGAGCAAACATGTACGGTAGGTCCGCATCAGATACATTTGCGTTTAAACGAACGTGTATATATATATAGTTAGGGTTATAGGTTAACGTTAAGAGAAACGGAAAACGTTTTCTTCAAAGATAGATCCGCTACATCAGGGTACACCTACCCAAAACAAATACTGCCAGTGGCGGATCCAGGATTTCCCGTGGGAGGGGGAACCCGGTCCGTGGGGGGTGGGGGGAGGGGGGACGCCACCCCTATATCGCCCAAAATTCATCGAAAACTACATAAAATGAAGAAAATTCCGGCCATAGGAGGGGGCGCGCACCTCCTGCGCCCCCTCCCCCGGATCCGCCAATGACAGCTACGTTGTGATTAGAAAGAAGTTAAAACATTTTAACGTTCAATTTGGTACAGTATGTTCTACCCCTAACTTACAAAGAAGGTTTAGCTGCCGTATGTTCCATAAGAACTGACAAATATTTATCGGGCGGCGAACTTCAAAGGGCTCACATGTTGACATGGGTGGGTAAAGGCGGTTTTTACACGTTCACAGTAGAAAGGAACAGTCACCAAGATTTCACTGATCTTTGAGGGATTAAACTGAGCTGTCACGTACTACTATACAATAATACACTGATACTTTTTCACAAAGACATGTAAAGTCTATGTGTACTTACTATGTCTACCTGAGCAGGTATACAAAGCCTTTGATAATGCCGCTGCGTAGTGATCTTCTTTCAATAGGTTTGTGAGTTGCTTGGAAATTTGCTCCAAAGCAATTTATAAAATTTCGTCCCTTAAAAGGTATCAAATTACCATTATCCACTTAGATATTGAATAATTTAGTCGGGGATTTGATTTATAAATTTAAAATTTCCAAAAAAATATATTGAAAATTATTGAGGAAAAAAATAAAGAAAAAATAAAACGGTGCATCATCAGAAAGTGAATGACATTTAATTTATTGGGAAAAGGGGCATGAAAACATATATTTAGAAAAAAAGAGGATGGTACCAAAGAACAACGTTAGCGGTTAAAGTGATCGAGGCTAAAATGGGCCATACAAGAAATCCCTTTAAGAAATTTTGATAAGTAGAACTAAATCACTTTAAAAAAGAGCCAACTTCAAAGGCGGTACTTTGGGAGGGCAACTTTTCTATACAGTATTAGCAAAAACCTTTGGCAAACCACAGGCCTACTTGTTTTCATTGAATTTCTCAGCACAAAAGATCGCCGCCCAGATTTATAGAAAATAGCGGCGAGATCAAAGGCATTTTCAAAATGGATAAAAATGTATTGTAAAGCTTTTTGTGAATCCTCATGAAATGATGTACCTAAGCTCAAGGCATAGGTAAAATTAAATTTGTTTAATACGTCGTGTAGTTTGACTTAATACATTTTTGAGGTTTAAAGAATGGTATACACTGTAAAAACGAAACTATTTTTGCTTAAATTTACCGCTAAAACCGACTAATTTATTTTTGATGTTTTATGTTTCGTCTCATTTTTTTTTATTATATAAAAGTTGCTAAAGAAAGAGGTGAACGGACTAAAATAAATTCTTAATTCAAAATGTCTGCATTATGTCATGAAGGCAGCGGACAAATTTGATCCATTTTCAAGTTAAATGGATGAAAGACTGCTTCCAAGAAGCAACCATAGGTTTACAGAAGAAATTCGTTCCAAATAAAATTTCACTGAAATGGAGCGGTCAACTAGCCGATTTTTCAAAGTAATTGTCCACTTTTTTGCTTGGTTTTTAATTACTCACCAATAAATGTTCTTGATTTGCAACTCAATTTTTTGTCCAAATATATAGACCCCAAATTGTCATGGATTTTGTAAACTTAAATTTAATAAATTACCAAGTTCCCGGTTAACAACTATCTGTGGCGTTTATTTAAATCAAACACTGTTTGATACTTAATAAGGTTTATTCATTAATCACGTAATAATTACCATTAATAATTAAATACTCCAGAGCATATCACAACAAACTGGGTACAATCCTGGGATATCTTCATATACCTTTTCACTATAAAAATAATAAATAAAACCGACAGTCTGTACATTTTATGTACAATTACATTGGCAAATGTGGTGTAAAAGAGAACTAAATTCATGCAATATTTTACATGTATTTAGGTACAGAAGTCCATTGTCATTGATGTCACAGAAACATCAAATGTAAGATTTAAACAAGGAAAATGATGGCTTTGTTTTCTGGCCAAAGAGTGAAACTTCTCGCAAATAAAATATCACATACATTGTTTTAAAGCCATAGTGCGCTAGCAATTAAAAAAATTGCAAGGATAATTTTTTTAAATGAACATCCAGCAAATAATGCTTTTAAAAATTCATTAGCAGTCTCGACTGGTTAGCAGTTTACTACAAGCACTCGTAAGTCTTATTCTTGTTTTAAACGTTTAGGAAAATTTGGAGATATTTAGCATGTTAAACATCACTCTTCGTTAAATTTATTCTATTTTTTAGGTCCCAAAATTTTAATGGGGACATGAGGAGAAGGGACTTTATTGACCTTACTGTAAGCATCATCATGTAACCAAATACCGTTCTTATTTAAAGATATTAATATAAAGATACCAAGTTTGTTAGTAACAACCAGCAAACAGTAAACAAATATCACAAATGTACAATATGAAAGACAAAGGGATCACAACACCAAATAGTAAGTTTAAAATCGAAATATTGCAATTATGAAAAGTACTCAATGAACATGTCCGGTTTTTTCAAAATTATTTTAGCATTTTCATTAGTCTTGCAACACGGTACAGAATGTTTTGTCCTTCACTATCTAAATTTGGGGAAAACGACAAAACGGATTGAAATATATAAAATCTTGAACTTTGTTCAATGCCACTAAAAATATTTAATTCTAATATACGTAATTATGCATGGCAAAGTAAAATGCACTTTTTGAAAAGATGCACAAAAGGTAAAAAGTAATACTTATGGCTTCATACCGTCCATCTAAATAATGCTCAAATATATCGGAATATTCTTGAGCTTGACCATGGCGCTTTAAGAATACCAACATTGTCGTAAAATCTAAAAGTTTAAGTATGCTGATGAAGAAACCTGTCGACATTTCGTAAAATTAGATGTACAGTGTACTATTTCCTACATGTATACTAAGTTCCAAATTACAAATGAGCCTTTTTTATCAGAATATTGTCTGAAGGTATAAAGGTATAAAACGTGGGTAGAATATCGTGGGGAATGTTAGTGTGTGTAAAATTTTTGGATCCGTAATTACAAATTTACCGCAGAATACAGATAAGCTACTTGTAATGAATCAAAAGCATTTGCAATTTTGCAATAACAGCTTTTGAGAGTGAAAAGTTTGGTTAACATCTCTACATGTATATTTTTGGTATATCATGCACGCACAGTTGAGGTAATCATTAAGACTTTTACAAATATTACTAATATATTCATATGCATAGGCAGAGTAAAAAGCTAAAGAGATTGAGAAAATGTCCTTTCCTTCCACCAAAAGGTGAAAAATGTATATTAATACTTAATAAAAGAGATGTCATTTAAAAAAAAGAAAGAAGTCTCCATTTGTGTTAAACAGTGAAAGCTGCCTTACAAATATATAGTTTGATCTGAATAAAAGTTGTAACACTTACAATTTGCCTCGTCATTGAAGCAAACTTGCAAATAAAACATTCAAATCAATGCCTACCGGAGATTCTCGATTTTAAGACCACCCAAATAAAAGACCATGGTATTAACAATGACAAATTTCTTGTTGTTAAGACCATGGTCTAAACAAACATGATTTTTTTTCACAGCTATCCTGGATGCATCCAATTCAGCAGGTTCTTTTTGAAAATAGTCCTCTACATTAAACACATACAACAATATTTTACTTGAATCATGCAGAGACAATCTCCTACCCTCAAAATTAGTTTTACTATTGGCCAGATTGCAATTGGAATTTGATAGAAACGCTCTCTCAGGTCAATGGAGTACTTAATATCAGCAGGGTTGTTCTCATTTATTAGCCCATGGTCTTATATTTGATGCCAAAGTTATGATACCAAAGTGGTCATTTCTCACTCATAAGACCAGGTCTTAAAATCGAGAATCTCCGGTACCTTCGTTAACAAATAAACATAACATTAATGGAATTTTGCCCATAAATAACAAATAAATTAATTAACAGCAATCCTCAGTGTTTGGTGCCTCTATACTATCATAAATAAAACATAATAAATTCATTACGTTAACAGGATAAAAAAAGCAAGTTTTTACCCAACCTTAAAAGAAACAAATAGGAATAATATTGATATGAAAAATGCTTGAGCAGTGTGAAATACTGAGACTCTATGGACCACCTAAAGAGAATTAACTGATACCTTCAGCTCGTTTTCATAAACTTAACGCCCATCGTTTAACGCAATAACAAGCGTTAAGAGTAGCCTTATACCAGCAACTCCATAATGGAACAAAATGAATACTGACAGTAGCGTTATGTTGGTTTATTACATAACGCTACCAGACTAGCGTTCTGTAATAAACCAACGTAATGCATAATGCTACACTTAACGGGTTATTCTGTTGTTACGTTAACAGATGCGTTAAGTTTATGAAAACGAGATGTTTGAATCTGAAATTACGAATCGAGAAATTATTATTGTTTGAGCATTTACGAGATTCTTCATTATGCTTTTCACTGATGCACTGTATACAATGCAATAAAATATCACAAAAATAACAACAGAATCTGCTGAACACCGAAGAATTTAAGGCAATTAATTACTAGTACATGCCGTATTCCTTCTAATTATGACACCGGATGCCAACACAATTTTTTAAGGGGATGCCTTAATTAGAAATATGAAAATAGCCATTTTCATTGTTGAAAGCCTCTAATTTTGTGCATTTGGCAGCTGATAAAACCTTCCTGTCAGTGAAAATGGCATAAGATCAGAAGGAAAACTCTCGCTATTATGTTACAGCAAAGACTATTTTAATCAACTGGGGGGAGGTGTGTCACAATTAGAGGGAATACGGTATTAAGAAAACCAAAGTGCCATTGAAATAAAAGTGAATGGCTGGCCAGTAAACGTAATTTATATTGCATTGCCGTCCTTTCCATTATGCTATCAGAATTTTCTTTGAATGATGAAGTGAAAGTAAACCTGCCACATCTTTGTGAGTAAAATGTATTTACATGCACCACCACACACTAACATTGGCACTTTCATTTAGGTGTTATAAAATCACGAACATCACGAATATTCACATTATTAACACTGGCGGATCCAGGATTTCTCGTACGGGGGGAGTTGGGGGCGCCATCCTTGGGGTACACCAATTTTTATGCCAAAATCGCCAAAAACTGCATGAAAATGAAGAAAATTTGGGCTGTACAGGGGGGGGGGGGGGGCGTCCTTGTATCCGCCCATGATTAACAAGCTCCAGTTTTTACTCTTTGCTGGAGGTCTTCACCCTTT
>JBCAUI010500329.1:0-13360 GCA_038406195.1 Haplosyllis anthogorgicola | reverse complement strand
TTTTTTTTTGAAATCCCGATTTCAAAGTGCGGCGGGAAATGTAATCCAAACAATTAAATAAAAAAAGCCTAATCAAAAGCTGGACTCCACCGGCGTTTTCCTTTTTCCCTTTTTTTAACACAGCGTATGAATGCGTGATAAAATCCAAAAACGTGATACGAATTCGAATTTGTTGGGAGTCCAAATCATTCGAAATGCACAGTGTCGCGCTTTTTGTCGTGAAAAATATAGTCCCCCACACTCTTAATAAAATTAGTTGAGAAACTGATCACACAAATGTGAAACACACACACACGCACGCACACTTCCTGCACAGACTGACTGGCGCGTAGTTATTAACTGAGAACTCGTTTACATGGATCCAAAGCACACATGCACGCACACACGTGGCACACACACGCACAAACAGGCCACCTCACACAAGACATTTCATGTGGTCATTAGCTGAGAACTGGTTCACGAGAATGTCCAGCTCGCACACACACACGCACGCACATCCTATACTGACTAACCCAGCGTGTGGTGATTAGCTGAGAACTGGTTCACGGGTATGTGGAACGACATTTTGTTCAAACAACAATGACACATAAAGATAACGATTTGACACAGATTGTCTCGAACAATAATTCCTTCCTCAACCCCAGTATCTATGCATGTACATGTATGTTTAGTCTGGTGTCTAAAAAAAACGAATCTCACACTGTAAAACGTAATTTGTGTAACTTACAAAAATTAATTAACATTTCAAATATGGAAAGTTGGCCTTCCCGTGGCTGAGTGGCTAGAACGTCGCACCCTTAACCGCTCCTATCTGATTCAAGCTTCTTCGATTTTTCTTTCTTCTATTGTATTTTATTCTTTTAAAATTAAGCAAACTAATGCATTGCAATTGAGTTAGCTCGATTACTCAGCTGCTTCGATTGAATTTTGTGTGATTAAAAAATCGAAACAGCCGAGGATGATTGTATCCCAGATAGGTTGGACTGAAGCTGTTAGTGGGAAAGCTCTTTCCTCTCCTCTTCTGGTCATTTCTATGGGATTGATGATTTCTTTCTGTGAATTCGAAAATTTCCACGGGTCGGCAGATCTACGACATGATGCCCTTTTACAATTTTCTAGCAAAAGGCGCCCTTCCTACCGGAATTGCTCAGCCACTGGGGTAGCATTCCAATGAAAGCATATCTCTATGTACAAAAACTCGATTTCTATTGCCCACTAAAATCTGCATTTAATCCCAAATTTCCATTTTTATTAGCACTGTGTATTTAATTGGACGTACCTGTTGTCATAATGTTTACCTTTAGAAAAGGGAATATCGCTCAATGCAAATTGCACTGTATTTGCAAACAAGAAACTGAACATTGTAAGATCCGTGCATCTCACATTACCAGCACGTTTAGGTACCGAACAGTAGCACCGTGTTGAGAACACGTATTTACGCGTGCGCGTTATGTTTGTATTTCGTTTTGGTTTATTTACTACAAATTATCATTCTTTGTACGTGCGTGCGTGTGTGCATATATATGTGTAATCGCGTGCCTGTATCTGCATGTCTGTCTATTTTGGACAGCAACTTTCACAGGCTCAAAAGTATAGACATAATCCGATATAATTGACATACTCCGACTTCACTAATTGTCACCCTCCACCAAACACAGTTTTTGCAACCAGAAGTAGTGGTGCCATGTATTTTCAATGATGCACTTCCAAAAAATGCAAATTCGTAGCACAAATTTCTTTCTGATCGAAGGCTTCGATTTTATTGTCCGTTTTTTTCGTAACGTTACGAAAACGCTGGTGTAACCCGGGCTTAACCTGCCAAATAAGGAATCTGGCCCGTCATGTACATAACCTAATATGGCATCTACCAGGCATCTGCATCCGCGAGGGTTCGTGACCTTGTATGACCTTGTCTCATTACAGTTAGTAAATATTGATACACGTGTGTGTGTGCTGGTTCCCTTCACCTGCGCACATCCATGCACTCACAAAACATTCACAGCTTGGTGACGAAAACGTTAAACAAACATCCCGAACAGCTAAATGACACAGCCCCCTGGTCGTGAGACTGCTGAATAGGAAGTGCACTTTTTTGTACAGGGCAATTAACAAATTATGAGTCTCAGGATAGTTACACACGTCAGGTCATGGGTTCAAATCCAATAGAGAAATTGAGTGTTACCGGGTTCCAATTTTACACTGGTGTTTGTACGCGGAATGTAACATTTTTACAGGTTTCTGTTATGTGTGAATTTTTGCCACATTTCGGGTACGGGTTCCAATCCCCTATCCACATGGTGCCATTGGGAGTGATCGGGTCCCAATTTTGCACTCTGATGCCTGAATATGCTTGATACGGATTACACTTCTCTTGTCATCTCATGTTGCACCAAGAAAGGTTGAGTTCCCCGCTGGATGTTAAAATTACAAATCGCATAAGAAAATGCCAATGCTTATTGAGAATGGTATACTGAATTGAGCTTTTGACATTCAATCTGAAAGGTGCCCAGTTTTTCAGTGCAAAGGTTTACGAGAAAAAGGTCAACATTTGGCAGTTCTCCACCGAACCATGTTCGTCTACATCATGTTCATCTGTCAGAGAGTCACTAAGGGTTTTGTTTAATAAACGTATCATAGCACTTTACAATTCAACAAGATACAGGTCCCAAAGACCTAAGCTCATTCAATTTTGGGACCCAAATATAACCAATTATTAATGCATATGAAGCAGTAAATTACTACAGACAGCATCGAGTGCAATGTCAACGGGCAAAGCATTCCTCTGGGATATGTGCCTAATGAGCCAAATATAAAAACGTCATCAAAGATGAATTCTCCGGAAAAGGCGTGAAGATTTACGGTTCTATCGGCGGAAACTCACGACGAAGGAAACAAACATTAAAACGAGAGTGAAATTTATTTACTGGTTCACCGGAAACAATAGTAAATCAAATGTAAAGGCCAACCTGTGTAGCATAAGGCCCTTTCTATTCTTTGCTTGCATTTTTTTATTTTATTTTATTTTTCGTTTAATTTTATCACGTTTCAAAGCCATACAACTGAACTTACAGTATTTGAGTTTCAGGTCCTGATTTTACACCCTAACATATCTGGGCACGGCATTTACAGCACTCTTCAAAGTCAAACTAATTACAGCCAGAAATAATAACTAAACTTCTGGTTCTAATTTTACACCTCAACATGGGCAAACACACTACATTTATTTAACATTTAAAAACTACAAATGTCAACGAACTAATTACGACTAGTCGCAGGTAATTAAAACGAACAAATACCACGCGGCAGGCGCACTGGTACCATCACCGCAACACCATTATACGAAGAATCACAACGTAAAGTTCAGCTTGTAATGAGTTTACACTGAGGGCAAGACGGTTGAGTTGTACAATACAAAAATCATCAGTTATAAGACGTGTTTGGGTGAGGAGAAGAATACAGTAAAATTACTAGTGAAAGCTTGGTCAAAGCCAAAGTACTGCTTAAATATAGTGCTGATTTTGGATTGTTGTTCAATCTTTTTATGTGTCTTTTGAAATGCATATTTTCCTTTATCAGTAAAGACATGTACATTTAAAATGGCATCACTTTCCTGCCTGTTCAGGTGGCAATAACCAGATTCTATGTCACGTCACTGACGGTGACGTCCACTTTTCCACAGAGGAGTCACAACTACAGCAAACACTCCTTGTTTTAAATGGATAAGGATTAACGCTGTCCTATTTTCGTCTTCAATTAAGGAGATTTGAACAGCAAACATTCTTTCCCATGAAGGACTGGTACCATCTAGTCCCAATTTTACACCTCTGTACAGTCAAACCAAAAGACATTAAAAGTTCAACAGCTTGCCAACTTGTCCCTATTTTGCACCTTGGGAGGTTACTGGCGAAAGGTCAAGGCCAAGTTCTCACAGAATTTCTTGTTCCTCACCTCAGCAGCATATTTACACCGCGTGTGTGCGTGTATAACATGTATCTGTGTACAACATGTAGCCATGTGTAACCTGTGAGGTGATCAAAACGCGCACTGTGTGCGTTACTGTTTGTGGAAATATTTACTGTGTGATGTGCGTACAACTGCGCACTGTGCTACATGTGAACACGATAGAATGTAATGGTAATGCAAATACTGAGCCTGGATCCAAAAGAGCAGACCTCAAAAAGGCTCAAATTCTCGTCAATTTGGTTGGTTGGGTTAATCTTACACTTTCAGATTCAAAAAGACATGTCCCGCGGTCGGCAACTTTCAGAACTTTGGTCGGCAACTTTTCGGAACCATATTTAGCCTCGCGAAAGCGAGGATTCTGCAAAGCTTGAGATCTTGAATTGACAGATTTTTTGCGCTGTTTTTTTTTTTCATCCCGCAAAATACCTGGGGAGAAACTTTTTCACTCAAAAGAGCGAGGCTGTAACCTGCAACCGACAGGTTGTCTATCTCGTTTTGATTTTGATTTGTAGTGAAAATCTTTTCACTCTTGAAACCAGAACCGGAGATGTATTTTCGTCCGTATCGTTTCAAATGCACCTGGTAAGTAAAAAGAGGGTGGCAATCAGGTGTGAATCTGAGGATCATAGCACGCAAGTTACAGATCCACCCTGGCTTCGAAAACCATGAGCAGTCACCCAAATTCCGAAACAGAGGGTACCAGCGCGCCCAACATGTTGGACCTCAATCCACAAAATAGTGTTCATCAATATTTTTTCTTAAACATGTAAGTGTGTAACCCAACTAAATTGAGACACAAATTTTGTCACAGATTTTCGTCAGTTGATAGACAGTTTCCGTCAGCTGGATCACTGCACCGTATCGAATCGAATTCAATTCCAGTGCTTCTCAAACCGTAACATTGACGCATGCACGCTAGTGAATGCAGGCGCACGCACACGCATTGAACTTGCAAATAACACGCATTGCGGAATAAAGAGAAAACCGTTCAGAGTAAATAAACGACACTACCTAATGTCGTCTATATCTCCCTCACCAGCACCAACTGTAAAACATCAAACGGAATAAAACATCACACGCGCTCAGCAAAATACTCATTAATAATAGTGTAAATGTTGAGATATTGTTTGGTTTTGTTTTTCCAAGAAAATTTCTCATTTTTTATTTCCATTAGGCCTTTTTTTTTAATCATTTGGATTACATTGCAGTTTCAGGATTTTCAAAGTGCGGCGATCGGAAAAAAAAATTGAACTTGGTCCCAAGAAAGTCAAACTGTTTATAAATATTGATAAAATATTTAATATCTCTCAATCGTCTCCTGACGAAACTTGTTATGATGCAAAAATCTTGCCATGCACAACATGTTTCAACCTCAAATGAATTTTTTTTTTTGAAATCCCGATTTCAAAGTGTGGCGGGAAATGTAATCCAAACAATTAAATAAAAAAAGCCTTACATGTGTACGTCGCAGCAAAATACCGACAGTCAAAGCTCCACATATGCAGATAATAATTAGCTCAATACATATGTCATTGTAGGCTCTGGTGGTAGCAATACTCTTTGATGCACAGATCTGCACATTTTACGATGAATGTAAGAAACCAAACTGTCGTTTCTTTCATCTGTGTCGCTACTATGTGACTGACTCCTGCTCTTTTGGTGACGATTGTCGGTAAGAGAAATGCAAAGTAAAACAAAACTATATCAACAGGGGTTCAACGATGGCAGAACGCACTTTGTCAGGCGGACCTTGAATTTGGGGATTGTCTTACGACAGGTTCTACTGTATAGCACGGGACACGGAAAGTATATGTGCAATTACAATTTATGATAATGTGTAATTGTTATGCCTTTCCAGATTTTCACACGACATTTGGGATGCACACAACCGAAGAGCTGTACAAAGTTCGGGTCTTTCAATATACAGTGAGGACCACATCATAAAAGTTATCCGTAACTCCCAACCTGAAGTGTGTCAAGAGTACAACCAGCCAAGTGGATGTAGAGCCATGCAGCTTGTGAGAAAACTACAAATTATTGTTGAGCCGAATACCTGATAAAGGACATCACGGCTTTAGGGCTTCTTGGCAGCCATTACAGTTTATTGGGATTGAGATCGCCTCCCCTCCAATCCAAGTGGAGTAGAGTCAAGTCAGACCATTTGCAGATTTACGGGGGGGGGGGCCAAAAGTTTCTTCATTTTCAAACAGTTTTTCCCGATTTTTGGGCAAAAATAGGTGAAAGTTGGGTTGGCACGCCCCCTCCCTACAGGCTGGGAGCCCCCCACCCCGTAGGGAAATCCTGAATCCGCCAATACAGACAGAGTAGAGTCAAGGACTGGACCCCCACCCACCCCATCCCCCTTGCTGGAAAAAGAATTTCTGGCCATTTCAGATAATTTTAGACACTTGGTAAAATAATACGGCATGAGGCTTTGTGCAGATCATCCCTCGTTATCACAGCATTTGTGCTGCAGTTGCATACTTCGCACCAAGGTTGAGTGATTTTTTTGCAGTGGTTTAAAGTTGTAAATACCATAGTAGTGTGAAAGGTGCTTTACATTAATAAACACTAACCTTCAACGACTCGACTAGTGAAAAAGAAAAATGCATAAGAAACAAATATTTTCGAATATACACATTTCAATTTCTCGCATCACTATCGGGTAACTGATTTGCAGAAAACGAGTGTAGGTATTCCTAGGAGAACGGTGACATGTACTTTATGTCAATATTTTAGGGAGATGCGTGCCACAAGTTCCATGTATGTAAGAAGTTCGTGAAAGGGAAGTGTTTCCTGCCGGACTGTAAGATGGATCATGGTTTAACTTCGCCACACAACAGCATACTGAAAGTTTGTCTTCCAAAGAACGAGAAGATCTTGATGAAGATGATGCTTTGTCAAAGTGATGAAGATTCTGATGTGGGTGGCGCAGTGCCGAAAATGAAGACAAAAAGAGGACTTGGTGGTAAATAACGAAACATGACAGTTTTTTGCCAATTTAGTTTTTGTTGAAACATCTTTAATTTTGATATGCTCTTGATTTTTGTGGAATTAGATTTCCGTGCTTTGCTTTTGAGATTGTTACAGAAGCTAAGGCCTTATTTTTAATCACTTGGATTACGTTGCACCGACAAGATTTTCAAAGATGCGGTGATCGAGAAAAAAAAGTTGAACTTGGCAACTGAAAAGGCAAACTGTTCATATTTAAATAATATTTTTTTAGATGGGACTTCCTATGGATCGACTTTCGATGGCTGCGATGCCACCGCATTTTGCTGTTCATAATATGTTTCATGTACCATATAATTTTTTTTTAAAATCCCAATTCCAAAGTGCTGTGGGTAATGTAATCCAAACCATTAAATAAAAAAACCTAATGCATTTTAATATCAAGCTAACGTTCCACGCAAGCCAATCTGCCATCACAATATCGAAAGAAAGTGTCGTTACGAGAAGAACAAGTGCAACTTCGACCACAGCTACGATATGCCTTACATGTGGTGCATAAACCTGGATGACAATTGGTACCCAATGGATGATGTTAATACTCAGATTGAGCGGGCCTTCTCACATCCCGACAATAAAAAACTGACAGTGAACCCCAGAATAGTGGTAATGGACATTATCTTTTTAAAATATGTCATTCATGAATTTGTGAAGTGTTTGTTCAAAAATGTTGTTTTGTTTTTATGCCTGGTTAGCCTTAACACAACTAAATGTACTTCACTTATTGTCGTAGTGAAAGCACGGTTGTTGTCATTTAAGAGTTAAGATGTGGGTCAATCTGAACCATTGAAGTTTTAATCCAAACTTCTCACACGAATTCACCACCACCTCATTATATTTGCCATATCTTTATTGTAGAATGAGGTGAAAGACGATGACGATATTGACAACATCACTATCAAACTCAAGGACATGAAGTTCCCACTTATGACTTTCCCTGCAAAATACTACATTGATGGTTAGTTTCCTTTACTTTCAATTGAAACGTAACAAATGATAGGCAAAACCAGGGGCGGATACAGGATTACTCATTGGAGGGGGTGCCCTGACATTTTTAGGTGGTTGGAGGGGGCACCCTTTATTTTCGTCCAAAACCCCATGAAAATGAATGAAATTTGAGCTGTTGGAAGCAGCATGCGCCAGCTGCGCCCCCTGGATCCGCCAATGAAAACTTTTAAGAAAATTCGCCTTTTTTTCCATCAGGTGATAAAAAGACGACTGAAGTGGTTCGCCTCTCCACCAAGTCGTACGTCCAGGATATATCGTTTGAGAAGAAGGGGAAGGATGGCTTTGTGACGGTTTGGCAGTGGTTTTGGAAGGATAATGATGGCTGGAAACTATATGGTGTGGTAAGTTATGTCAGATGATGTAATTACATAGTATTTTACAAATAGAAATACGATCATGCAATGCTTCAGTTTATTTTATCAATGTAAACATTGGTACACGTATGTATCTCGCAATAAAGTTACGAATGATTGATTGTATGATAGTCACACAATGAACTGTATTGTCGTTCTGTAAAAAGTAATATTCAACGTTTGAGATCATAATAACTACACAATAATATTCTCTGAAAAAATGAAATGGCTGCATACTGATGTTGAATTAGTGCAAGGAGCTTTATTTATCTATTTATTTATTTATTAACTTATATGTTTATTGAATGCTGTCATTTTTCATTTCATCAAGTTAATTAATTCATTTATTTATTTATTAACTTATATGTTTATTGAATGCTATCATTTTTCATTTCAAGTTAATGTTCTTTCAGAGCTGAATTGATTATTTTTAATGCATTTCTAGGAAGGAAATCCTCCCCACCAAGATGGGATCGAAAGTCAGTTTCTTGCAAAGCATGAGGAAATTGAATTTAGCTATGGAAGATTCAGTTACACATTGTACCTACAAAAAGGATATCAAGAAAACGAGCAAACAGGAACCAAAAGGGATGTACAACGTCGCCCAGTGTTCGTGTCCGAAAAGGGCGTAAAGAAGTCGTTGTAGTAAGTGTTACATTAGTGCAAACTGTTTACGTACATTACCGTTTGAGTTCTTGTTTTATCATCGATATACATATTTAGTATAAAACTTGTAACAGACAGCATTACAAATCTTTCGGAATGGGGATGGGGTAGGGGGAGTGTAGTATAGCATATTCAAATGTGTGCGTTTAAATTTAAGTACAAGAAATCTAACCATGCCATTTGGTAGCAACGGTTAAAATACAGTAGAACTTGTCTGGAACGACATCCTGATTTTACGGCACTTTATCACTGCACACAACATTGTTAAGACTAGTTAAAATTATCCTGTCTTTTACGACACTTTGGGAAGGTATAAGTTCATTGTCGCTCAAAGAACAAGTTCTACCATATGTAATGTAAATCCGCAAGCATACATTGATTTAGCCCAGCTTTGCCCGTGAAGACTTGTGACCCGAAGGCAATAAAGTCCGGACAGAAGGATGTGGTCGTATCTTACGCAGTATTACCAGATGGATGGAGAGCTATGAGTGCGGATTCTCTAGGTACGAATATGTGCAGAAAGACCCATCGATTTTGCTACTTTTGAAATTGACCAACGTTTCCAGTGGAAAAAGCTTAAGACAAAAAGACAAATGTACAAGCAATAAATTTATGTCAATGTGGTGGGTTTGTACAACGATAGTGTGCGCCATATTTTAAAAAATGTATTAATATATCAAAACTATGTGTAGAAAGATTCATTTTATTTTTTTCAGGATTTGAATTAGTTTCATTGACTCCAGATTCTGCAGAATATAAAGAAGTTAAACAACATTTCTTCAAGACCATACCGAGTTCTTACCGTATTGTAGAAATCAAACGCGTTCAAAATCCACTGCTGTACAAAGCATATGTGAAGTAGGTAAACTTTGTGTAACTCCATCACCACGTGCAACTGGTATTTCGTAAACATTTTAGTGCCTGGTATGATGGTATTGTGAACTAAATTCATGTTAACTAACTTAAATTTCGAAATCAATCTTGAAGTTGAAAACTGCAAATCTCGACTAACTAGCAATGTTCTCAGAATAGTACAAGGCACTCCTTTGCAAACCAGATCAAGAAATCATCGTAGAGCCTGTATCAAAAGTTTAAGGCCGCCCCCAGCCATTAGCTCAGCATGAAATTCAGTTGTTGCAGGCACTAAACTTTTGATAGTAATTTCATGATCTGTTAACTATTTACTGGTGTAATGCCTTTTCTCGTTCCAAGTTGTAAAGCGGAACTAAAACTCAAGTTCAAAGGTGCATATCTGGAAGAACAAGATCTATTTCACGGAACAAAAACAGAAGAAACAGCCAAGAGCATCTGTTTCCAGGGATTTGATCCACGAATTCATGCTGTGACAGGTGCGACATTATGCTTAATATACAAAAATGTACCTCTAGAAGGTAGTGCATAAAACATCTGCTGAATATTCTCAGGGAGCTTTTCTCGTTGTTCAAACACAAGTACTAAGACTTTGTACGTGAAAACGCCAATCACGTTGGCCAAAGTAATTTTTTGAAATTTAGTTGCTTGTGGAATTTGTAGCATATGGAAAGGGGGCATACTTTGCCCGAGATGCCAGGTACAGTGATCGCTACACGGATAAAGCATGCTGCATGTTCAGGAGCAAAGTGATTGTTGGTAAATATGTTGAAGGAGACAGTTCAATGCAGAGGCCCCCAAAGCTACCAGGTAGGAATGTTTCAAATGTAACTTTGACTTATTTGTATTGAAATTTAGATATTTCAGTGAAACTACTCGCGGAGAGTACTGCCCACTGTCTCACTGCCCGTTGACTCAGTTAACATACTTAATTATATCTTGTACAAGTGTGCTGACCCTGGAACCTACTGCATTTTTCGTGAATAGTAAAATTTATTCCCATGTCGCCTGTCAGAGCGTGAAATCTCATTGATCTACTCCTTTAGGTTTCAGCTTTGCAACCATGCTTCCTCCGGATCCCATGCACTGGGTTTGAAAGATAGGACCATTCATAAGAAGACCTAACATATTTTTTTATTTTCGTTTAAGGTAGCGACTATGAACTGTTTGACAGCACTGTCAACTCCAAGTCTGATCCGACAATATACGTTGTGTATGACAAAGCACAGTGTTACCCAAGTCATCTGATTAAATATATCAGGGCTTAAGATTCAGTGGGAAACTACAGAAACAATGAACTGTGAACATTAGGCTTCCATAAATTTGCTAAATTCCATTGTTGCATTGTCAGCAGCAAAAAATAAATAAATAAATAAAAATGAAAAAAAAAAACACCAAAAAACAAAAACAAAACAAAAAGAAAGAAAAGAAAAAAAGAGAAAAGATTAACATTTCGTTAAACATTCCCTGTATTTTTTATGTGGTCCGAAGTCCATATGGGGCCACTGGTACTTTTTGTTTCGGATTCTGGCCATTGGTATTTACCAGCCGAAAGCTCAAGCTTACGTATGAAATTGTAAAGATTCCATACAGAGTTGTTAGAATAATATGAATATCTTTCCATGTTCTTAAACACATATTAAACTTAATGTTCATTATATTCGCTTTATATTTATCCATATTCAAGTGGAAAGACATTCAAGACAATATTTTACCGGCGTGTATTAAATGTTAAAATTAAGCAACCGTAGATTAGTTTGAACCCAGTAAAAAGAATAATTCTCTATAAATTTGAAAATTGGCCACATGAAACGGGCCGTCATTCGATAGGTGCCAGTTCTTTTCTAGTTGCATCAGTACTAAGCGTGAAGCGAACTCGTGTTCTTTAATGAAACATAGTGTTTGATTTGGGTTAGGTATATACATATATATCTTGCCATTGTCTCGTTGTAATTTAAATAAAAACTAGCACAACTTTATTTACATTTACTTGTTCAATGCCCGAGTCATAGCATGGGTAAATGTCGAGGTAGTTCCTTAAGACAAAACTGTAATGATTCTGTGACAAGATGGTGACAAGATAAATCATTTATCTTGATTTCCCGACTGCTTGTGAGATAGGCTATTGTTTTCATCTGAGTTCAATTTCTGAATGTTTTGATCTTAAAACTGCGGGTAGATCTACCAAGTTGATGTATTAAGTTAAGTTAAAGGTCATACTTCTCTATCCAGAAAAAATGAACGTTTAATTTGTCTTGGCTTTTGTTACAAATTGATGCCAAATAAAACTAAATTTTTACTGCAGTTCGCAAGTCTGTCATGTCGGTCGGTTTCTTTTGTTACTGGGGATTTCACCATTAATTTTACATCAGTTAATATGGCATTGCTTCCCTCATTATTGATTATTGACACCAAAGTTGTAGAGGTTCAAAGTCGGGTACAATTTTGAAATTTTGTTCCTAAAACATTGTATCACAAATAGTAATGAGTATTGATTTGTACCTGGTCTTCAGCTGCTAAATCCCTCGTTTGACTTTCAGTTTTGGAGGTAGCTCAGGTGGACGTGATGAAGTAATATGAAGAGCAAACCCTTCAAGCCAGACAAGGATTAGCTTTTAAAGCTCCAATAAAACGTATTGTTAATTACCGGAGCAGTAATGTAGGGTTTCTCAGTTGATACTTGCTAGTGTTATGCGAATAGTTAGTCAGCAGAAACTAAGAATTTAGAGTAATTACAACATAAGACGGGAAAAATATTTTATTGTTATTTATCTCAATTGACACTTGCTGGTATTATGTGAATAGTTTGTCAGTAGAAACTAAAAATTTGCCTAACAATTGCTATAAAAGACGAGAAAAACATTTATTGTTAAGCAATGACTTGCTGCAAAAAATTGAAAGTGTAGTACGATTGTTCTTCAGTGTGTAATGTAATAAATGTGAAAAGCAAATAACAGAAGTTAACCAAGATCGTAATTGGACTTTAAGGTAGAAGTGTGTTGTTACACAATAATAATTATAAAGTAAGCATACATTCTCAATTTGGACAAAGAAGCAAAATAATGAAATGCTGTATAATGCACTTCCGGTTTGTTCAAAGCTAAAAGCTACTTTGGTGAGAAAACTAAGAGGAAAAGCTCTGTAACGGTAAAAACATTGATGCTACAGTTCAAACAGAAAGCTTTCACACGTAATGAAATAGTACTATGAAACCATTTTGTGAATATAATTTTATCAGTGCAAAGGGGAGGAATTAAGAACGGTACTTTCAAAAGACTAATATCAGGTAATTGTATAGGTTTTGGATTAGTTACCTCTTCATGTGAAAAATGTTTTCAGTCACAAATTTCGAGAAACCTTTTGTGTCTCGGTCCACGGAAATTTTCTCATTTCTCGTCATATACACTAAAAGAGCTGTTGTATATATTATCTTAGCATCAGTAAACACATTTGTTAATATGTTTGTGATTCATTTGTAAAACCCACATGAT
>JBCAUI010500318.1:0-13362 GCA_038406195.1 Haplosyllis anthogorgicola | reverse complement strand
CAAGGGGTCCTGATAGAACACTGACCATCATGCCTTCCCCGACTTTTTCCTATAATTTTCTGAAATGGCCAGAAATACATTTTCCCCAGTCTGGGTGAGGGGTGGGGGGGTGGGGGGGGGGGGGTCCTGGTCAACTTTTTGCAATGGCGGCCCAGAACACAAATGGTCAAACATTTTCCTAACTTTTGACTGAAGCATGAGGGTCAATTATATGTGTAGAATTGTATGTTTTCGAAATGATTTTGAATCTAGCATTGGCCCCATTGTGGTTCTAGATATGATCCGGAGGGTAAAGGTTTCGTGACACATCCAGACTTCGTCTACCATCTGACGGGGCTGGACTTCACACCAGGTGACGAGGCAGGTACCAGCCGCAAGATTGTGGAGGGGAGCTACCGGAACCTGGAGAGACATCACCGAGACCAGCAAGCAAAGCACGAGCAGATAACAGTGGCACAAGCAAATAAATCAGTTACATTGAGTTTGCATGATGTATTCCAGCAACTAAGGTATAATTTCACATGAAATCTGCGTAACTTTTTTGACCCAGTTGGCCACATAAGCATGACACTGTTTGTATTTTCTGAGCTTATAGCACCAATAATGAAGCAGCTAAAGATACTGAACCCTGCACCGTGATTTAGTGTTCAGGCCTGAGAAATGTATTTTGCATGAAAAAATTATTGACTGTTTTGGGTTGTTTGTTTTCTTAATTTTAAAATTTCTATCCTGTTAAACTTTTATATCATAGAGATCGAATACGTGACCAACATAAGGATTATCACTCTGCATTCAAAGCATATGATCACAAGAAGCGTGGATATCTTACAACATCAGACATACAGAAGTTACTTGTTGATCTCAACTATTTCCTGGATGACGATCAATTCTATGATCTTCTTCAGTGGTAAGAATAATTATCAATATGGGAATTTGTGAAAATGTATGTTTTGTATGTTTGAATGAGCTGTGTATTACGGGAGCTGCCTAGAAAGGTCTTGAAAGTGCTAAGCGGGGTTTTCATATGTATACTTTAATGTCTGATATTAACGTACATTATTCTGTTAAACTTATATGTCTGAAATGTTAGATTCATTATTAACGACGGGAGATTTGTGAAGTCATAAACGTTTTTGTTTTCAGGCTGGGTATGTCAGCACCTAAGAGTAAACTTAATTACGAGTCATTTGTATTGCTGTTCGAGGAGGGTCGTCCAGAGCACTATGCATCGGAGCAACCTGATGTTTACCTGCCAGGCCTTACCAACGGACACCTTTCTCCAGACGAAGCCATTGAAAAATTGAGGGCTAAAGTCATTGCTAATAAGGAACTCCTGCAAAAGGTAGAATTTGTAATGATTTAGAACGCTGTTATACTTTTAAGAATTCATACTAAAAACCTATGAAAATGCATACCACAATATGCTTACTGAATATGATAAATTTGCTCGAAACCTTACCGTATTTGTAAAACAAAACTAGACGTACCTTTATCAAAATGCTATTTTTATATTTTATTTGTCAGGCCTTTCAAGCCTTTGACCGCGACTACACGGGCAGAATGAAGTGCACTGATTTCAGGCGAGTGCTGGACAACTTCTGCTTCAAGCTGAGCAATAAACAGTTCAAAGAGTTAACACAGGCGCTCACCGTATTCAGTGACGGAACGTTGGATTATCTCTCCTTTTTGGACAGTTTTACTGGCTCCACCATAACTGTGAGTAGTTTCACTAGTGGCATGTGAAAAAGTATTTTGGTGCAAAGAATCTTTGTGGTACACAAAAATTATTTATTATCACAAATTCAAGTTGTTTTGCTTGTGTGTTAAACTTTAGGATGCGGCACGTTGGATGCAACAGTTACAAGAGAGATTGTCGGTGCAAACACCCATAGCAACGTCAACCGAAGACCTACAACAGTTGCTGGCAGAAAAGGTAGGGCCTCTTTGAATTGGATACTTCAGGCTGAATCAAAAACCGTTGTTAAATACTGAGTTGAATCTAGAAACATCAGACTTGCCAATGAAACAAAAATTACAGAAAGAAAGCCGATCGGTTTATTTGCCAATATAGATTTGACTTGATAGAGACCCTCTATGAAGTAAGAAATGTTGTGTACTGTAGGTTGCAGCAAACTTTCACACTTTGGCAAGAGCGTTTGCGGAATGTGATTATGCTCGTATAGGAGTCCTGGGTCGAGACGAGTTCAGAGATATACTTAACAAGCACACTCAAAGATTTAATGATGAACAGGTGAGGCACATTATAATGTGAATTACATTTGTATACGTATTCAAGTGTTTTTTTCCAGTAATATAGATTCATTTTTAATACAAAACATTTCTGTATATATATATATGAGTAAATGGTATTCTAGATGATTCTTTATTGATTTATTGAATGTATTTCGTAAATTTTTAATATGAAACTTGCAGTTTGAGAAGTTGTGGACTACGTTAGCGGTAAATGAATTTAACAATGTGGATTACCGAGAATTTTTACAAGCGTATTGTGCCAAGGGAACAGCTCACAACTGTAACATTAGCAGAGCTGGAAGCCGACCTGCAACTAGTGCATCTTTCCGCCCAGGATCCCAGATGAGCAGACCCATGGTAATTTTGGAAATTGTTCTCTATATTTTTACAGAGATGCAAATTCAAGCTATACAATCGGTATTTTATGATTTGTAAAGGGACTTCATATTAGGCAAAGAAGCATGTGTAATTTCATTTGTTTTCTTCTCTACACATGGATGATGTTGGTTGGCTAGTTGGATCATTTTATATTTGTATCTGTCATTAACGTCCTGTAAAAATTATTTTATTTACAGAGTCGGATTAGTGCCATGTCAGGTGGTATTCCGCAACGCAGTGTGACACCATTAGTGAATGCAGAGTCAGCAGAAAACAAACTGCGCCATGCAGTGTACAGAAACTGGAAGAATATTCAGAAGTACTGCAGGGAATGTGACAGTGGAGGGTCAGGACAAATACACCCAGAGGACTTCAAATGTAAGCACATACGGATTTTAAAGCCAGATTCTATTGGGTTTTGGGTAGCCAGCAGGTTCGTGAGGTTCGTGATGTCATTTCAAATCTGCATAACTTAAACAAAAGCACTGGAGCCAAGTCGCTGGCTGTGTTAAAACCTAGTGGATTCCTAGCGAGTCTGTGCTCATGATAGTCAGCATATTGTCTTTGCACTAAACCATTTAATCTTATATGTCAGAGCTGTACCAGTCGGAATACTCACTCTCAACACAGGGGCAAACTGGTCAGTCAGCAGCGTCAGTTACTTTTTCACTGAAATAGTAAATGTACCAGTGCTACATGTAATTAACTTTTGACATTTTAGCTGTAATAAGGAGATATGCCGTGGACTTGTCAGAAGATGACATTGAGAAAGTTCTGATCAAATATGACATCAAAGAAAATGGTCTTTTCTGCTACAACGATTTCCTGCGACATTTTGTGTTGACAATGAAATCCCACGAGGGAAGTAGTTCCAGTCTGTTAGCAAGAAAGAAACTTGAATCTCCGAAAATACAAGTAAGTACATTTATTCTGTTTCAGACATATTGTAAAAGAATGTCTTTTCGATTCCTAGTTTAGTTAATAAAAGAAGAAATTCCTCGATTCGATCAAATTTTTAAAAAAATTTGAACACCCATAAAAGGGAATAAAAATCGAGGCACACAGTAGAAAAACCAGTTCACCTGCGAAATATAATTTGTGTCCAAAGTGTTCAAATCTGTATTCAAAGACATTTTCAGTACACATGACTTTCATTTTGACTTTTCAGCCGTTACAAGAAGAGGAAAGTAGTACAACTGAGGATGCCCTCTTGCGTGTCAAACAATGTGTGCAGGATCACTGGAAGGAGATGAGACGAGACTTCCGAGCTGTGGATCCAGACGGATTAGGATTAGTTTCTGCACTAGAATTCAAGCAGGTAAGCTGTCCTGGTGATAAAGTATAAAAAATACGTGCATGACATTTTGTATTTGGTGCCATCACTAGATCAGTCCTAGCAAGTTATTATTCAAAATCGGAATAACTGTGGGCTTTGTTTTCTATTTAATTTAATTTATTTGTTTTGTTTTCGAGGATTTTTCTTGTCTAAATAAACTATTAATTATTTACTTCCAGGTTTTAAGAAACTACAGTGTCAACATATCCGAGGACGAATTTTATAGAATTGTGTCGTTATATGATAAAAGCGTTGCAGGTCAGATTAATTACAATGACTTTATACGATCGGCACTAAAGGGCGCCTGAGGCAAAAAATGTACCGTATTTATCGTAATTGAATCACAAAGACAAAGACCAAATTTTAACGAAATAATTCTTTTAAAAAATACATTAAAACGGGGATATTTAATTATACGACATGCAATTTATGCAGAAATTAAGGGATTTATCAAAGTGTTAATTTAGTGATTTTAAGAAGTTAATTTCGCCCTTTTACATTTTATCTTCAAGTTATCGACGAAATGTTATGGTGAAATATGCAAATCAAATACTAAGGAACCATTTGTTTTGCGGTTTATTAAAATTATCCAGTCTCATATGATAACCAACTTCGTATCGGTTGCAAATTCTTGACGACGATTCCTTAAGCCTTGAAAAAGGTGTCAAAGTTAATGAAATTGTTGCCTGCGGCTTCATGCAAAAATATGTACTGCATAAATTGTCCCGTTTGAAATACATTGGCATTCATGTTAGAACCTTTTAGCAAAACAATTTACAGTTGTTTGATGGATAAACCGATTTTTAAAGGAAACGTCTTTACCAAATGATTCAATTAAACAGTTTTACTTGTATTTTCACAATTCATATGTTTACATTGCCTACAATTTGTGAATCTTGACATCTGTTTCAATTTTTAAATATTTTTATTGCACACCAACGTAGCCAATTCGAAATCTTCAAATTCAGAAAGACAATAACATATCACTGAGAATGTTGTTTTGGGCATTAAATATTGCTACTTTGGTAAGGTGTTCTCAGTTTTATTCGTCTATTTTGCATTAGTGAAGAGATGGAATTCCCATACATGTAACAATTTTATACGTTATTTGTAATAAAAAAGCAGCGACTACAGAACCATACTATGATATGTAAAAACACCTGTTTATACAATGGTAAAGCATAAATCGTTTTTCCTTTCATTGAAAAATAAATTTGAATAGATACTAAGGTGTTGCAATTTTATCTGGGCATCTCATTTAAGCAATACCGTACACAACTATTTTAATGCCATGGCAGATAGAAAGCTTAGCTCTTCAGTAAATTTTTTAACAGTTCGGTCTAAAAAAAATCGAAACGTATGCAATTTACTTTACCTAATTCGTGATCTAAACAAGTGATCTAAAGTCAAGTCGTGTTCCGATCAAGTGTGTGTAGGTTTATGCAACAAAAATTAATTAGATTGCATATATTTAAGGATTAATAATAACTGATATGACTTTGATATTGATGTATGACATGAATCTGAAATTATTACCTGCACATGTCACGAGACTGCGGAACTTTGGCAATGGTATGCAGAATTGTGGACTGTGTCATATTGCAATTAGACAAAAGATTAATTAAGCTATCCTATATTAACCTTGAAAGTTAATTGTTGGAATAAAATTAATTATTGTAAATCCTGCAAATGACAGGAAAATGTCAGGAAAAAAGTGATATTAGTAAAACGAACTGTGTGATATTTCCAATGGTTTTTAATAGCAGTGCAAAAGTATTTTATTAGAACATTTTGTAACACATGTTCAGTTTTATTAAATATCAGTTTTAGTTACATCTTAAAAATGAAAAGGTGAATGTTGGGACATCTGTCTAACAAAAGAAAGTAATAAAAGTCCAATGCATAAGCTGCTAGTGTACCACTTTACGAGGGTACGAGTTGAGTTGGTCAGTGTACGACTTGACCGACATTCACCGAAAAAAAAAATGTTTGGAAGGTAAATGTTACAGCATATAGTATTTTGGTCGCGAAAACACGCAAAATCAAAACGCCGAAACTCAGCTGTTCGGGCCTCATTGCCCTTTTCAGTGAAGTAAATTTGCGTCGTAACCAAACAAATCAAAATCCAGTTTGTAGATTTGTTTTAAAGTAGACAAGTGACTGCGCGGAATTTGATTGAAGTAAAACGAAACGTTACTCGTTGTTGGCTTTGTCTCTAAAATCGATGCGAACTGCGAAGCGTCAATATGGTACAAATTTTCTAAAGCATATTTCATATCCGTTTCCATTGTTTCCATTTGACCTATAAAAGAGTAAGAAACAATGCAGGGTAAACAGAGCATGTATTGTGGCCTCCAGTGCTCATCCATGACTTCATTTTTATAATGCAAGTAAATTATGAATCTAATAAACTCTGGAAATGTTGTGTCGTTCCCAGTTTGTAGAGAATGCCTTGACGCATTTGAACGGAATAGTTTTATAATGCGCCTTCCTGTGCGCTGGTGATCGTGGGGCCGCCCGGGGTTGAGCTTGTTCCTGTACGCAGACACAAGGCGGGTGTAAGGGTTCCTCACGAACAGAAAGGTGGAGTAGTTCCGAGAGAGAACTCGTCTAAACGATGGAGACCCGCTACTCAGGCTTCTCAGTCCAAACTAGAACACAAAAAGAGAAAAATAAAAGGGATAGCGCAAAGCTAATTTGCTTACTGTAAACTTGGGCCGCGAGTAGTGCATGGTGCATAGTACAGCGCACACGTGCGAAGCTCACAAAGAAACAGCCTCACATAACTGACTTATAGTCCGCAAAATGTCAGATCTCAAAATGTGCGTCATTAATTCTGAAAACAATAGGATTTCACAGACGCTGTGCCTTTTAGTCGATATTTTATTTGTTCTATTTGAATAAAAAGGAACCTTGCGTCCATTCTGAAACAACTTAGTAGTTTGTGTTTACATACTTGTTAAGTGTTTATAAGAGGAATTATTTTATTGTAACTTGTTACACGTACATACCTGGTGGAGACATTTATCTGGAACTTTTAACTTCGAAAATAAACTTGATACATTTGACAGAGAAGTTTTCCATTGCAAGGAGTCCGATGTATTGTCGAGGCAGCTTGCTCCCCTTAATTCAGCATATCCTTTATGGGTCAATTTCCCGCTCAATAATATCATAAGTTTCTTCCATGTTTTTGTTGATACTTTTGGCATCAATCCGAGAAGAATATTGTGATTTGTGTCAAAAAGAAATAGATCACTGTTTGGAGTTATGGATTGGTTCGACAGGTGCTTGTGATCCTGACAAACTTTTTGCATGTATTTCGCCCTGATTGATTGTGATGTACATTGTTCGTCACAGAGTCCTGGAGAAAAAATAGATTGTTTTAGCACGACACTGGTACGAAAAGACTTTGCTAGAAGCAAGTTCTCTTTTGAAACAGATGTTAAGACCAGATAGGAATCAGTGGGTGTGACGTTTTACGTAATTGAATTTGCTCACTTTTTCCCCAGAGTTTTCCAGGCATTAGAAATCATCCATGTCAAATATATGTCAAAATATGTAATTGTTTGATAATGAATGGTAAGAGTGCTTACAAGAGATATTTGACAATATGACAAAAAAAACCGAAACATGCTTTATGGAAAGAACTGTAGTTCCTGACGTTTTATGTGTTCAATTAATTATGTGTTAAAGAATAAAAGTACACAAAGCTTATTCATTTAATGATGCTCTTTTGACTTACACGTAGTAAGATCAACTAATGTACCTGATGTTATGGTTGTATGCACCAGTGTGTCACTGGTCTTGCTTTTCTTCGAATAATGCCAAATATTAAGCTAAAATTAACAAAGGCAAATGCCCCATGATTAAACAGAATATTTTTGTAAAACGAACCGACGTTTATGATACTAATTGTTAAAAATATTCGAATTGTAACTGCAATTTGAATAGAATCGAAAAATTAACTATTTACCTGGTAATATACCAAAACTAGTGAATAAAGTATTGACAACAGTACAATATTCTTCACGCAACTTCCAAACAGCATTGCAGAATCATGCAGAATACAATTAAATATTTCCAAATACGCCTTTCATGGTGATCACGATACGGAATAAAATTAGGATGCCATAGTCTTGTGCTGTTAATGTTATTTATTCACATCTTCTTATTGAGAATTGCACACGAGTAAAAACGCACCATGCATTTTAAAGTGTATCAACTTGTTGAAAAATTGGTTAAATCTGTATTTTGTACGGAAAGGCACGTTGCCAATAAATTGTTAGTTGTTAGTTTTCGTGTTGAAATAATGCCATGTTGACATAATGAAGTGAACATGTATTTGCATGCAAATCAACTTATTTTATGCAGAGCAGATTGTAAAAACAGAGAATGTCGTTGAAACAACAGATATGGAAATGTAATTAATTTTGAAAAAAATGAACAGAGTGAACTCTTAAGATTTCAGTGACCATTTTCAAATCACTGACCATTCACTGACCAAATCACAAGTTTTATTAAAACTATGAGTATTTTTATCACATGAGATGTATTTGGATGATCATCATGACTATACTCTCATAAACACATGTACGTACCCATGACCCATCGTGCAAAACTGTATCAGTTACGATGTCCTGCAGATTTAATTTGACATTCATTTCTGTTATGCAACTTAAGATCGTGTGAAAACGAAACTGTAGTGTTTATATTTGAAATTTAACATCTATATTTTTTATTTTCAACTATTGAATATTTTACATACAACACGTTGTATAGTTCTAAATTTGCTTAGTTGTGTTCCACTAGTACGCCGCAAAGTCGAATGAGCAAAGTCCATACGGACTAATTTTTACCCTTTGGTTACAGGACTTGCCACCATTCGGCACCAGGCACATTCTTGCTGTAATTAAACAACTCAAAATCTAATTTATATAAATCTCTTAAGGCCGACATCTGTTTTGCCGGAATGTTTCTGAAGTAACTATGTATCACTTTATTGCTAAGAGAATCCTTGAAGTCCAGAAGAGGGTATATGTTCTTATAATCGAATGAAAATCCGTGTTTTAAAACATATTTGATATCTTCCCTGATATTTTCAAACTTTCCAATGAATGTGTATGGAATCAAACATGGATGACACAATTTGTACTGAGGTTTCCAGTGCTCATCCATTCCTTTCCCATTATTGTACAAATTTACAACGTAACTGATAAATTCGGGGAATGTTACATCATTCCCCAGCTGTAATGACTGTAATGAAGCATTAGTTCTAAAATCCTTCACTATCTGTGCTCCATACAGTTTATGGTAATACGCTGCCCCCGGATTAAGTTTAGATTTGTATGCAGACACAAGGCGATGATATGGATTCCGCACGAAGACAAATGAAAAGTAACTGTTTATGCGCCGTTTTCCCTCTTCGAAATCAATTTGAGGCAGGTAAACCAACCCGAACTGAAATAATGTAAGAAATTCTGTTATTTTTTAAGACTTCCTTCCAGTACTATATTTGAAAGTCCACCGTTCTCGCAAGAATAACAAAACTTTGGCTAAGGAATCTGTACGAAACCACTTCATATGTAACTAGCTTAAATATTAGTTTTATTAGTTTAATTTCCAGAAACAAGACACAACTGAAAACTTTGGTTTACCTGTTTGATGTAAGTTCGTTCGTGTACAATATTTAAGAACGCATCTTTAGTATTTCGTAACGTTTCAAAAGAACTACGTTTGAGTTCATTCAGGCGAGTCAAGTTTTCCGTTGTGAAATTCACTATTTTGTTGCTCAGCACCACCATAAGTTTCTTCAGAACTGATGAAGCACACTTCGGAATTTCTCCATACAGGACCTTATGGTTTTCATCTGTTAGGACCAGGTCCACTCGCATACCGAATTTGTATTTTGATGCCAGAGTCCTGTGTTCCTGGCACAGGTGGTGAATCCTTGTTCGTAGTTCTTCTTGATTAGTTTCTGTTGTACTTTTAATAATCACATCCGAAGCTACAAATATTTTAAAGCAACAGTATTTTTAAATGCAAAACATCAATTTGTAAGTTAGTAGTTAGGGACATTTGAACTCAAACAGACTGAGTAATGTAGATTATTCAAGGTGACGGCTCTTAAAAATATTTATATTTATATTTCTATGTATCTCCTAGGGTACACTGCCGTAAAGAATATTTCACTAACCTGCTTCTTCTGAATCAGTAGATTTGATAAAACCGGCGTGGTCAGATGCTGTAGATTGAACCTGAGGTGTATAATTTGCAGTTAACCGTCTCTGTTTTTGATTCTTAAATGCCAAACTGTTTATAAAAACAATCGATAACTAAGGATAAATCACGATGCTGTAGGCTCTTCTGAGCAATTACCAAATTAAAGGGTTACCAAACTTTACTGCCGACTGTAGTACATGTACTTATTTTTATGTGCAGCGCTACAAAGCCCATGCAGGAAAAATAGCGTCACATAACCGATCTCTCCGAGGACAAAGAGGCAAAATATTTCCGGTATACTTGCCATAATAGTAAGGTGCCAGCAATATGTCACAAAATAAAGGAAACCAAGGGCAAACAAAATTGTATAATTTTTTGAAACAATCTTCAGTATAACCTTTGTGATTTCTCGTTTATTCCTTTCAAATAACATCTGCATTTAACATCAAATACCAATACAAACTTCCACTGAATCAAGTTTTGAATTAAACAACTGGGTACACTAAATGTATAATCAGCCACTTCAACGTGTAAACTGTATTTGAAAGCTGCGATGTGAAAGGCAAGATGTTTGTTTGCACAGTTTTGCTTTAGGGCATGTACATGTCAATGATTTTTTTTTCTCGGAATGAAGATGCATAATCAAAAGATGTTTGAATATTTATTTGTTGCATTTTAACTTCAATCACATTTTCCATCAAATTTACACCACCATGAGGACAAGGCATGGTTTTTCCGCACACATTGTCTGAAGACATGTCTTGAAAATAATCAGCTGTATCCAGTTTCAGCAAACAGTTCGGCACATATTGCGTCGATCTCTTTCTTTGCGTGAGGGTTCAGTGATTTTTCCCATGCATGGGCGGTTTTACTTGAATTTGCTCGCTTTTCCGCAAACGTACCTGTAAAATACAAAATTGCCTGTTAAATTTGGCAAATTTGCCAGAAAGGTTCGGTTATTATTGACTTTTTGGGGGTTTTTTTATGTATAAATTTAATCATTTTGATGTGTTAAAACATTGGTTCCGATACGGTTACATTTGTAGTCCGGCCACATTCGTCAGCTAAAATAATACCACTAGAGCATTTTTAAAATTAGTTTGCCTACATAATATCCTATCAATTTTGGAACGTTCAAGAAGAAAATAATTTCAAACGGTGCCGTGGATGTGAGTAAACTACAATGTATAGTTCTATTGTTTCAAAATGAACAGGATTTTCATCCTCTCAGATCATGAAATAACTATTCAAAGTTAAAAAATAATGTTTAAAAAAAACTATTAAAAGTGTGAAGCCCCGCAACAATCGAATATAATGCTGAGTCCATTATCTCAGCATGAAATTCGATTGTTGCGGGGCGCTAAACTTTTGATAGCCATTTCATGATCTGATTAGTACATGTAACTTTATAACTATCCATTTTACATGAGTTATTTTACCAACAATAGTTTTTGCTTGTCCTATTAGGCAAATGTAATATTTCAATTTGGCACGAAAAATAATTTGGAACGCCTTCTAATGCTATACTTTGTATATTATTTAGCTTTTACTACCTTCATCCTCTTTTGCAGCTGTGCTCTCTTTAACCCATTGAAATACTTCAGGGGGAATAGCCAATCCAACATGTTTGTATATAACTTCCAATGCATTTAAAGGCTGATCTGCTAAGAATTCATATTTGACCTGTAAGAAAACTCCAGAATATTTTCTCTCCAATTCTTTTCTTGTCTTTATGTCATCTAATATTTTGCCACATAAGAGTTTGGCTTCCAACACAAGTTCGTCATTTTCCCGATCTCTCTGAAGTTTGAATCCAGTTGGCCCATCATTCACAAGCCTATGGGCTTTCTGCCTTGACACGATAGTCCCTCTAGGATCTCTGATTTGATGAATTACATAGGTATTTGGATGTATTTGGATTATGTCCTCGATGACATTCATTCTAGTTCTCACAAACTTTGCTGCCTTAAACTTTGCATTGTTGCAAATACGATACAGTTTTTCTATGCATTGTCGACTTCGGTTTTGGTATTTACTTATGCATTTCATGTACTGATTTGGTTTGGGAACATTTCCAAGTGATCTCGATGCTTCACTTGAAGACTTAAAGATTTTGTAGGGTATATCAGTTTCTAACGTAACTCTGCTGAAGTTCATATATTCAAAACATCCATTATCCAGAGCTATTCCGGAATAAACAGTGCAATAGCCACTTAACTGTTCCTGACAATCCCAAAAGGGAGGATGTTGAGGATGTATCATATATTTTAAGGTGGCCTCGTTTATCAGGCACTTCCTGTACGGAGAGGCTGGACTGTTCTCCATCAGTGTCCACGAAGCAAGCATCTCTACAGGAAGATTCTCAAACTGGCAGGAAAGTAGCCTTCCTGCATTTTCCTGTATAAAAGCTCTTTCCCTTTGTGTTATCTGCCTAAACAAAGTGGAATAAATACTACAGTCTACGTGTGATTAATAAGCTCAGTACAGGATTTCCTAATTCGTTCTTTGCCAGATTTGTCAGATCTAACAGATTTAGAAGGCCTGATTATTTGACTAATTTCAGTACAAATTTAAAAGTATTATAACAGATACTGTTTATTACCAGTAATAGTTATAATATATACGAGTTAATTGCAACTACAAATAACACATGACTTTATATCAATTACAATGCCTATCAAATCTGATAGATCTGACAGAAAACGTCATTAGGAAAACCTCTATTGTTTCAGGGCGATCAGGGCCAGGAGGGCAGAACACGAGTTAAACGAAATATCCTTGTACACAATAACTGTAAATAAGGCAATTTAATGAAGCAACTGGTGTTGTACACAGGGAAACTCGTAGCCAAATGTATTTTGAACTTTACCGTATAGCATTTTTGGTTAGATGTTTAAGTACAATTCTCATGTTTTTTTTTAAAAGTAAACTGGTTCAGTGTACCTCAAATTCCCTTCCGGCGTGTATACAACATGAGTTGGAAATGTCATCAGTGGAGCCGCTATCATTGCATTGTACACGTCAACTAACGGTTCATACCTGCAGTATATACAATACATTGGCGGATCTAGGGGGGGCGCCGCCGGCCACCCCCCCCCCCCATCCCCAACGGCCCTAATTTTCTTCGTTTTCATGCACTTTCCGCTAAATTTTGGGCAAAAATAGGGGGTGGCACC
>JBCAUI010500307.1:0-13364 GCA_038406195.1 Haplosyllis anthogorgicola | reverse complement strand
ATTGGTTTCCATTCAAAATATTTAAGATGGCACCACATTCTAATATTTTCTAATATGATTAGATGGTTCGGTACCGACTAAAGCTTCATCAATGTATAATTCTGTGTTATTTGGACAATACACAAAAATCGTATCAGAACTTTAACACGGTACCTTATGGGCACTCCCTTTGATCCCTTTTTGTACACACTTGATACGATTTCTGTGTAATGCTGAACTAATTTTCGTATACTTACAAATGTTGACGTTCCCCCAGCATTGTTACAGGCTAAGATTCCAGAAACGGCTTTTGACAGACCCAAATTTCTGTATGATGTGTAACAACATGCAATAAAGAAGACAACCAGGATAATTCTAGTTTTAGTTGATTTCACACTCATCCATTCCATCCTTTTAAGCGGCATAGTGATGGCAATACACCTTAAATAGAAAGAATATTTGATGAGGTGATAAATGCATTAGACTATGAATGTTCATGATTTTAAAATTGTTTATGATATTTTGTTCATTGAAAAGACACGTTACCTGTGCAGTGTGACTATTATAATGAACGCAATACTGGAACATTTCCCAGTGTTTCCATACCAGAAAAGTATCTTACACATCCAGTCTGACCTATACAAAAATTAACGGAAGTCTGCTCATTTATCATACATCATTACACAAAAATCGTATCAATTGTGTACATGAGGGTGTGTTGAAGTTCTGATACAAATTTTGGGTATTGTTATATATTAATTTTGTAATAATTGACTTTCACATTATACTTATGGTTCGCGTCAACACCAATATGGAATTCATTTCTTAAATTGTTATAATTTTCCTGAACTGACTTATGAGCACATTTATTGGCACCAACCAGAGGACGAAATTGTGTTCAAATCTAGCTTAAAATACTGGGTGAAAAATGACTGTCTAATGAACATACATCAACTTGGAAACGTACAGAACAATACAAAAATAAAAACAATGTCACGCTGCGCTTTTGGCGTTTGACTTTCTATTGTTTTAAAATGGATAGGAATTTCACCCTCTGATAAAAACCCATACCTCCATCCGGTCATACTCATAATCCATTTATTTAAGGTTAACATAAGATGAAGACTGTCCGAACAAGCCAGAGCTGCGAGAAACAAGTTAGCACTGATCTTCCGGTTTTGGGGCATTGTCATCACCCTGAAACAAAGTCATTACAATACATGCTTCCAACCAGCAATACAATTTATCGAGTTGAATACTAAAGCAGCTTGTTTTTTTTATGAAAATACATTGGTAATACTATATTGATGTTGGAAAAGTTGGTCAAGACTTACTTGAAACTGAGGAAGTTTCCAATCCATCCCCAAACAGCAACAGGAACAGTTAAATAAGTCAAAATGTAAATACTGATTTTATATTCCACCAATTGCTCTGCCAATTCAGCTATGGACGATAAACTATGATTGACTGATTCCATGTCACCCTGCCAAGTTCCATGGCTGGTGTTTTCATTCATTTCTAAGTGATTAGTACAAAGGAATAATTAATGATTCTTAAACTATTCTTGAATTATTCTACACTGACTTCTGGGCAGCAAAGATACTGCAATTTAACAAAAAAAATTCACACGTTGTGATATTTAAACATATAGTTGTATATATGTTGCAATCATATGTACATAAATATAAATATTTATACGAAGAATAAATTCATTATAACAAGAATACCTTTCAATCAAATGCCGAACCGCCCGCTACACAAATAGTCATTAAAGCGCCATAAAAATTAAAACATTGAGGAATTCATGATCTTGACCTTTAAATGACCTTGGTACTCAAACTAGACCTGGATAGTTTAAGATGTACCTCCAATTTAGGGGTGTTAAACCATTCATATTTTTGTAACCGGTTAACCATAGCTTTTGGAACCGGTTAACCAGTTAACCATCAACGTATACTGCCTGTATACAAGTTGCACATATTGATACTGCCTTCTATTTACGAATACTTCCTTAGGAGATGCTGACTCCTGCTGTTAGGAATAATCGATCTCAATGCACTAAGAAAAAATATAAACACAGCACTGGAAATGATTGCATGACCTGGTCACTGTTACAATTGATTAGGTGTGAGGTTTGAACTGGGGCATGAAACAATGTAATGCATGCTGTCATTTTAGCATGGAACAGTGTTTACATCAAGAACATATTGGATCTTTATTGTTTCATTGTGAGCACTGATCTGTGACCCTAGGTTCTTGAAACTAGGAATCAGGGCATCAAAACAAATTAGCTGACATCTGCTTGAAATTCTGTCAACTAATCACCCCGGAGTTAAAGTATTGTAAATAGAAGCCGTATCAATATGAGTTAGAAAATTTACACTTGAATGACAATATTTTAAACATTGTTTTGCAATTTTAAATACGAGATTTAATAGCTGAGAAACTGCATCGCATTTTTCAACCCGTAGAAACATACAGTCTTATGCTTTGATCTATTGCATCAGATTTCTTTGTTAAGAAAAGAAGCCACATATATTTTATATTTTGTCTTTGATATGCTGTACTTAATTGAAATAGCAAGAGTGACTTCATAGCTCGTAACATCAAAAGTTATTCATCAAAGGCATTACTGGTTAAAATATAAATGTTAGATGACTAAATTACCTTAAAGAGACAATTTATGTAATGTTTTAAAATTTAGTGGTTAACTGGTTCCAATGAGTTTTAACTGGTTAGACCATCTTAACCAGTTAACTTTTGACACCCCTAGCCTCATACCAAAAATAAAGTTTCTAGGTTAAGCAGTTTAAAAGTTATAGGGCAAACAGACAGACACACAGAAAGACACGATTGAAAACATTACCTTTCGAATACGATGGCGGTAAAAATCTTCAGCAAGTGTCCCGTAACTGCTTTTTGCACGGATATTTTACGCCAATTGAGATAACGTGTCTTTCAACGGACGAAATTTACGAAAGGCAAACCTTGCAAAAGTGATTACTTTTTTAATTGATACTTTTGTACATTTATAATTTGTTTGTAAAATTATTTTTATCGGTTTACACAATGGTTTACTTATTCCCTTCAATTAATTTTTAGTTTAATTTGAAAAAAATTGATAAGGATAAGGCATGTCTCAACCGAAACTTTGTCCTAATCATCTTCTGTTTATTACATGTTAATTGGATCTTTCCAAAAAAAAAGGGTATTACTAGGTCAGGATGCCCGCTTGCGCAGGCATAAACGAACACTAAAAGTAGGTTGCCATGACCTATTTACCAAAAGTAGGTCACAATAAGTGGGTCATAGATGCTGGTCAAGGTCAAGTTCATATGGCATAGTTGGCAGTTGTTAGTCTTAGTCTTTGCAACCAAACTACACATAGTAGTCAAACAGGAATATATCTGTAACACACTTGCAGATAAAAAGCATTACAGGAAAAAAGAACACACTTGCAGAAAAAAGAGCAACATTTGCTCACTGAGACCACAATGGATGGCAGACAGCTAATAGTCAATATAACATTTGCTCATTGAAAGCATTAGCGTACATATGACTGAGCGTCACGGTGTAAAGGTACAGGATGGCTTCTCCCTGGTTCTCCCTCTAGTTCGCGAACAGATAACGCTGATGCACTAGGTTAGCGTTGAGTATAATTTATTGCTGAAGTCTGTAGATCTTACAAGTGATACTGAAGGTCTCAAGCCTGCTGCCTGGTCCCAAATCCTCTTCTCTTCTACTACTATTGCTACTACTCCTACTACTTCTACTACTTATTAGGGCTGGAGGCACGTGCCTTATATATGCAGAGACATGTGCAGGGGCAGATGTTTACTTTTTAATTATTTAAGTGGATTTACTATATTTAGCTTTGCCAATTAGGGATCTAAGAGGTTTGGTGTGAATGGTGTTTGATTACTAATTTGTTTAATTAAGCAGACATATGTTAGATGCACTTGGGCTGTGGAAGGTAATTTATATACCTTGTAGGGCGTACGGGATGTCTCTGACTCACGGATCTAGCTTAAAAACATGATGATGGTTATGAAGTTTGTCATTTATATTTAATAACAGATCAAGAAATCAGCATAGAGCCTAATCAAAAGATTAAGGCCCCCCAACTATTAGGTCAGCATTAGCTCAACATGAAAGTCAATTGTTGGGGAGGGCTTAACCTTTTGATAGTAATTTCATGATCTAGATGCACAACTTTTCTTAATGTTTTGATTACCGGTGGCACTCACCTCAATTTAGGATGGTGCCCACAAAAATAGTATACTAATGTACTTCAAGACAAGAGCACAGCGTAAATTTCTATTGTTACAAAAATGTGTTGTACAGTCAACATCAATTGCACATTTACACTAATGAAATAATTGCCAACTCAACAATACTGAGAAATTTTCATCCTTATTCGAATCAATGCTTAAACAGTTATGTGAGAAATACCAACTTGCATTCTTATAAAACAAATAACGTCAGGGCGTGGAAAGTTTACTTGAACTTTTATATATCCATTTGAACCGCTTCTGAATGCCTATAATTTGTAGACGATCTGTCGCTTACACGCTGCATTACGTAACAAGATCTGAGCAGTTGTTACGTTACATTTTCCAAGTTTAAGTAGACTACTATTAGTAAATTGTGTCAGAAAAGATTCTTCATAGTGTCGCCCTTTAGTATAACAGTTCGGCAAAGTGAAACGTTAATATAACAAGACAGCCTTCCATCCGTCTACCTATCAAATCCGCCTTCAATTTCTTGCACCAGTATTAATCTGTGGTGTTTTTATGCGCATCTCCCGACTACACCTAATTCCTTACTCTCTGTCACATCCACTCAATATTTTCGCTCACCAGGTGTGTAGTCCATTAGACCAGGCGCACTCACTTTTTACATGTATTTATTAATTTGGTGTTCATTATCTTACATCTAAAGTTATTTCGTTACATTTCGTTTTCGCTTGATGATGCTATTCCATATTTATTAATGTGAACCTAGTTCAGAAACATAAACCAAAATACTGTTATTTTCAGTTGCAATAATCATATGAATACTCTATGTTGCAAAGTTAGAGGTACCTCTTACGAGGTCCAAAACAGTTCTGTTGTTAGCTACAAAATATTCAGTATTTTTACACGTATCTCAAAGAATTTTATTACAATCAGATACTGAACATCAAAATAGTTGTACATGTAGTAGCTAGTTAATACCATGGTGGTTGCATCAGTGGAGTCAGCTTGAGTGATCAGTTTTTGTTGACCATGCTGGCAGTCGTTTATGACGGTACATGTGCAGTAATTTGCATTTATTAAACTATGAGTTTGTTTTTGGGCATACATATATTAAAAGATTAAGGTAAAATGTTGTGTGTGTGTATGTGTGTGTGTGAGTGTGTGTGTGTGTGTGTGTGTCTTTCTGTCTGTCTGTCTGTCTGTACATGAAGGCTCATCTTAATAATATGTAGGCCAAGTTCGAGTACCAAGGTCATGGGGTCAAGTCAAGGACACAACGATTTCTAACTGCCAATATGATGTTTTCTAATATTTACTGCCAATACACAAGGTCTAAATATGGGTATAGGTAGTTTGAAATCAAGGTCATTTGAAGATAAGGTCCCTGTTTTTGGTTAATTTGGTGCTAACTGCTGGGAAATAAAAAGTCACGACCTATCTGCACCAAGTTTATTGACTGGGTTGCTATATCTATCAACTTAAAGTTAGCATCGAACGAATAATTGTTTTGTTGATACATTACACCACTTCAGAAGAAATTTTTCGATCTCTGATGCACATAGTGTGGATTTTAATTACGGCAATGCATCGTTTGTAAATGCAAAAAGTTGCCGTATCTTCATCTAAGTCACACGCGAATGTTTTGCGCTGCTTGATGACTCAGGTTACATTGATCTTCTGAAGATTCCTAATACTTTGTTTAGTGCTTAGACAAAAAGTCTGCATGAATGTTGTGGTAGCTGTCGATAAAAGTGGAATATGTAGACGGCAACCATCGGAGAAAAACGCTTACAATATTTTGAATGAAACTGTAGTTGGATAACGTTAACTTTATCCGTCTAAAATAGAACTTATATGGAACGTTAAGTGCACTTTAATACTTAACAGAGTGAAACGCTATTTGATATTTCAGAAACCTTAGAAGTATAACGCTTTAATGAACGGTGTCATCCTTTCTGTGGTTTTAATTTACAGATGATCTAAACTGGCAAGTGGAGTTGATATTATCACAATCATATCTTTCCTAACGAGAGATGATCTGTCGGTGCACAGCCTCGTTGCCTCCCCGCAAAACTCACCCCCCGCCTCCCCACAACCCAAAACCCGGTACAAAATCTTTATATCACCAATATTCAAAACAAATTTTCATTTTTCCTGTTTTTTTGTTTCTGATCTGGTACAGTGTAAGTTTTGTGTCACAAAATGTTATGTAAAGTAAATTCTGTTGTCATAATATTCCAATCCTATATCCAAATGTTAATAAAGGAGTTGTTATCTAATTTTCCTATTGGGTTTCCAAATTTACACAAAGCAGTTGTTATCAAAATGACTTTGTAGTATGTCATGTAAGAATTCCTCAAACTAATTGAGGTTATGACTAAACACGCGAAACATTCCACATGCATAGTCAGTTGTCTTCCTGCTACCCAATGTACACACAATGTACCTTCACAGGGTTTGAAATTGTCAATTACTTCTATAACTCAATGTAGGGATTCATCCACCATTACCAAAAATGCTAACTCGCCTTCCTCCAGTATTTCAATCACATCATCATAGAATTCATTCATTTCACTTGATGCATTCATGTTGCTACGTAATAAAAAGAAGTAAATTTGAAAGTGATGATTTACTTAGATATCCCATCTAAGGTAATGATTTTTGGCAAATTAGGTCTTAAAGTGGATTTAAAGTGACAATTTACTTAGATATGCCATCTAAAGTAATGGCTTTTGCCCAATTAGGTCTAAAAGGGGATTTGAAGTGACAATTTACTTATATATCCCATCTAAAGTAACGATTTTTTGCCATTTAGTGCATCTAAAGTGATCCATACTTTTGCACAATGCATCTGAAAATGCTAAAAAAAAGTTCCATCCCAAGTCCCAAATCTGCGATTGGTGGGGATGGGAGGGGGTGGGGGTGATTGGTGGGGGTGGGAGGGGGTGGGGGTGGTGGGTGGCGGTGGGGTTCCAAAGACATATTGTGTTCAAAACGTGCAAAAGTACATATTCAAGATGGATCGGGCTAAATATTAGGATGTTCTCATTACTTTTGAATACTAAATGTTTATGATGAACAGATGTAGAGCACAACATCACAACTTTTATTTCCTTTAGAATTGCACAAATAGTGTCAAAATTTACTCATTTTACTCACAAACTGTGGATTCGTGTAATCTTTGGTAACTTTATTATGCTCGATTTTAAATCTTTGAAAGGATTGATGACATACAGTAGTAATAACTAATAACTTTAAGCTAAGATAACTCTGCTAGTAGAATTTCACACAGAATAATTTAAATTAACATTGTAGGGTACGCCCATAGTTAATGTCAATAATTAAATATCTACTTAATTCTATGCGAACCGACATTTCATCCGCTGCTAAAATAAGTGTCACTTTACTAATAATCATTATTTGTAAATCAGACAGGAAATAAAGAGTAAAGTAAAAAATGTAATTTCATGGATTAATTCTGTGGTGGTATGCATGGTAGGTGATGGTATCCTGAACTACATTACAGGTTTTTCCTAATTATTTCAAAGCCTTGGCAAATTAGGTAAATCTGCCTAATTAGGCAAATTAGACAAATTTGCCTAATTCTACAGCAAAGTGAATACTACTTTTAAGATAAACCTAATATTAATTACTTCCAATAGTACTAAAATTAGTAATGAAACCTTAATTTAATAATCTTCCAAGGTATTAAAATTGATAATAATACTAAAAGTAGTATCCACTCATTAGTCAAATTGCCTGATTAGGAAAATTTGCCTTATTTGTTTGGCAAAATTAATTAGGAAAAAGCTTCAATGCCCAATAGACTATGTAGATTTTGCCTCGTTGTTTCAGATTTTCAATTGAAAAGATTTAATCGATCAAAATTGTCCTTAAAATCAGTTCACGAGTGAATTAGAAAAATATTGATTTTGAGAGAACATTTTCACAGAGATAAAAGGATAATTCAATATTGGAAGATCTATGTGTGTGTGTTGTCTTTCTGATTTCTTTCTCAGTACACAAAAATCGTATCAAAACTTTTAACATGGTACCTTACAGGAGCTCGCTTACATGCCTTTATGTAAACAATTTATTCGATTTTTGTGCAAAGTGCACCATAGATTTCAACAAAAACACCATTAGTGACTACTTTTTTATTTATTTGTGTACCTGATTAGGCTTATTTCCACCACTTTTACTTTATGACTTATGTTGCTTACTTTGTCTAATTAGAAACACAAAATAAATAAGAAAAGTCTCTTTTGCTCTTTGTATTGATACAAAATACAGTAGATCATGAAATTACTAGTAAGTTTAGCGCCCCGCAACAATTGAATTGAATAAGCTCAGTATGTAATTCAATTGTTGCTGGGCGCTTAACTTTTAGTAGTAATTTCATGATCTGGCTACCTTCTTTTACAACACATACTTTCTCCCCTTGTTCTACTCAATATATTCTTTCAACTGTCTATAACTCAATAATTAACATTGATGGACAATCGATTACATATTAAATTTCCGTTTAATTTGCTGTTTGTATAGTTGAAACTTTAGATATTGATGTGTCACTTGAGGTAGAATATTTTGTAGATGGTTGTATTCCGCAACAGAGAAGTTTCAAATCCTGTCGAAATCGTTTTCCTGGAAAAAGAAACACATCCCATTTACTGGTAGAACTAAACAATGGGATGTGACCTTGGTCTCGACGCTGCATTGACCTTGATATTGACCTTTACTTCATACACCACATGTCATAATTAACACAATAGCCAAAAATTATTATCTAACTAGGGGCTCAGTGCTGTGCTAAGCCCAGCAGCCTAGCTCTGCACGTGCACCCTGCGTTAGCCCCGCCCCATGTCCCGGATGTGTAAACGAAACACCACTGTCTCAGCATTACCTGTTATTATATTTACTTGAAATTTCAATCCGAAATTTCGCTTAATTCAGATCAACAAGCTGGCCAATTCTCGTCTAATTTGAGATCTTGCTTTTCAATGCGAGTTTACCCAACCATTCCCCCCAAAGAATCATGTGACTTACTAGGGTGACGCCATTTTGAGCTGCTTTCAAACTCACATTTTTATTACAAATTTCTTTATTTTAATAGTATTTAGGTTGTTATTTAGCTTAATTTTACTCACAGCACCTTGGTGGGTATGGCAAGAACTAAGCAGACTCATTGCAACGTTATGAGTGAAGCTCATGTGGCTAAAAATAAAGCGTCTAACTGGCAAGGACAAGAAAACATGGATCCAGACAAGAAATCGTCAAAGAAGGATAAATCCACCATGAAATCAGGCAGAGTGACCAAGCCTGCAGGTGCCTCACAGAGAGCTGAAGGCTCCAGGGTCGGTAAGTGACTGGCTGCTATGAGCAGCAGTGCTTCTGATGAGGCTTTACAGTCAGCTGATGCCACAGTTAAAACTAAGGGTGGTAAACCAAAGAAGACAGTGGTTCATGACTCAGCTGTATCAAAAAAGGTGATCAAGGAATGTTCAGGATGTGGTAAGAAGGTCCCTGAGCTGAGGTCCAAGATTTCTGGCAGCTCTGAAAAGAAGACAAAGCCTACTTCGAGAGTGGTGTTAGTTGATAGAACCAATCCAATTCACACTGAGCCTTTGGCAAGGATTGAACATCCATGGATCAGTCTTGATCCTCTCATGGGTTGTAATCCAAATAGCATCATAGCAGCAGGCCCCTCTCATGAACAGCCACCAGCATCTGAACATTCTAGGCATCCCAGAAGCAACACAGAATTTGAGGAAGGAAAGTTGGACTCAGAGACAGAGTTTCAAATTTCAGCTTCTCGGGAGGAAGTAGATGCTTTAGACAGTGACACTCAACCAGTTGCCCAGTCCAAGGAGATCACATATAAGCAATTAAGAGAGGAACAGAACTTGCTTAAGCTTGAATTGCAACAGAAGAAAAAGAGGGCTCTAGAATTGCAGCAAAAGTAAGGAAAGCATAAGTGTATTCAGGACTTCAGGGAGCAAATTCGTCAGACTGATTTACAAATCGCTCGAATCTCTGTTTCTTACTTTTTTGTAAATTTACTTGTGGCAAACAATAAACTTGTTAAAAATAACGCAGCGTGTTGCTTCTGAATTTGATTGATATTGTGACCTTGAACTGACCTTCTTATTTTAGTATATATTACCAATTTTCCAGGTCGAAATATTCAATAGTCAGAATCCTTATAGATGATTGAAAACATAGACATAGCCCATTTGATCATATTTCAGGTAAATTTTAAGTGTTAAATGTTGTAAAATGGAAGATTTCTGTTAAAAATGAGTGCGAATTAGATAAAAGTTACTCACCAGCCAAACAGTAGAGCCAGAAGTTAATACCAGCGTTTATGTGAAGAACCTATGGGAAAAAAGAGTGTTAATTGGCACCAAGGTAATTTACTCACATGTGAGTTTATGAAATGTTATAAATAACAATTCAGAATCAGTACACAGAGATCGTATCATTTTGGAAACGAAGAGAACAAAGGAGAGAACGAAAGGATTTCACGCTGTGCTTTTGATGCGATATTGTTAAACTTTTAATACGAATTATGTGTACTGAAAAGAATATTTTGTTAACAATAAGTATAGAAGAAGATGTAATTATTTCCAAAAATCGAAACGTTTTTCATTTCCTTACTGTATATCATGATAAATTAGACTAACGAAAGAAGATTTGTGATGACCAAACTGAAGAGCTCTTGATAATAGAGATATTTCTTACTTGAGTGTTTTGGCAGATCTGACAGATCTGTCAGATTTGATAGATTTTGTAATTGTAATTGCAGTTAAATTACATGTCATAACTACTATTTATAATAAACAGTATTTGGCGTATTTTTTAAAAGTTTTTTAAATTAGCAAAATAACCAGACCCGCCAAATTTATCAGATCTGACAGATCTGGCAAAAAAACTATTTGGGAAAAACTTAATTTTTTTAGTGAATTTGAAGGCGTGGTTCATTACACAGAAATCGTATGAATTGTGTAAATAAGGTACCGTTTTTTGTGTACTGATGCTCATGCATACCTGTTCAAAAATATTTTTTATCAGAGTAAAATTTGCAAATCTTCGAGGAGTGGTCAGAGGATCAACAAAAGTGAAAACGACAATCAGCGTGAACAGCGGTCCGGCCAACACGATGAACGCAAAACACACCAGAATGAGAGACCGGGTCAACTGGCGTCCCTCCTCCTTGGTCTTTTTAAGCTGGTCATCTTTAAAAATAAAACAGATGAGGCTTGAAAAACACGACACTAAATTGTATTGTGGCAAAAATTAAATCAATTCCATGAACTGTGAAGTCGAATTTGAGGAGTTGAGTTGGTCTTTTACCCTTCCGTATTTTACGCGAACTTCGAATATTGAATATTTTACCTTTCCCTGAAGACGACACTGAATCTTCTCCAAACATCTCCAGGTCTCTGTTTCTCTGATGAATCGCTCTGATGAGAATTGCATTCAGGACAGAAATAATGACGAAAGGGATAACGATATCAACGACTAGCGTAATTGTTGTTCCTATTTTATCCTATTAAAGAAAAATCGTATTTTTTTGGGCTGTTACGTAGAAGCCATTGTTTCCAGATTACGAAGAATTCCACGCTCTTCCCAAATCGTCCTAAATTTATAATTTTCTCCATTTGATCAAAATGACTTCAACAACGAACTAATTAGATGAACATGTGCTGTTTAAAGCAAATTCAGTCTGAGATGGGGTCCCTATCGTCCCCATTGAGTTTCTGTTTTCTGTCTAGATTACCGGCTTTACTTTGACTGGTACACAGGGTGATGTAACGCATGTTAGTTTTCTACTTATTATTTGTGCACATAAGGGTATATAACTGAGCCCTCTAAATGTGCCATGTTAAACTTCTGATACGAATTTTGTGTACTGACATGACATACAAAGATATAAATGTCTTCTACTACTCGGAACTCGTATCAGAAGTTAAACACGACACCTTATTGGATCTCCCTTTTCATGGCCCTTTGTACACGATTGATATGAATTCTGTGTAATGTTGTTCTGTTTTCCCTTGTATGATGTAGGTTGAGGATGGGGTAGGGGAGTCTGGACTGGCACGGCAGATCATTAAATTTATATCAATTTGATTTCAATAGAGTTTCAATAACCCAACATGAAAATCAATTGTTGCGGGACCTTAAACCTTTGATAGTTATTTAATGCTCTGGAGATTTACACTAATCATGTCTCTACATTGTCTCTACATTTTGAGAATAGCAAGACAGTGTCAAACTCTATTGTTCCAACGGTACACTATTTTTCCACACTGATGTTTTAGTTAGGAAACGTTTACCCTCAAACCGTTTTAACACCACGGAGACGAAACTGAATACTGATTAATTATACCCATATTTACAGTGATCCTGATTACCCGATATTTTGTTGATAACAAATTTTCATACAGTCAAGTCATGTATTTTTTTACATTTTGATTCTTGCAGTGGCATTCAAGTAGGGAATAGTAAATAATGGCATCAGTAATTTCTGTTGGAAAAGCTTTGGGAATGTAGGAAAAATATCAAATTCTAGAATACATTTTGATTGTTATTCATGCATTCATACATTCTGTCTTTTAAATGTGTAAAGTCGCTGCCATTATCTACTATTTTATGCCCTGATGCGAATGCAAGAATCAAAATTTGGAAAGATATATCAATCTGTAAGAAACACATAATTTATTAGTCAGAATCTCTTTTCGTATCCGCAGGGTGGTTATACTCACGAACAAAGACGTTCCGCCATGACTGCTACATGCTAAAATTCCCGGGTCTGATTTTGTCAACCAGAAAACCGTGTACGAATTATAGGCCAAATTCAGTAACACAACCAGAGGAATAATTTTAGTTTTAGCTGCTTTAACACTCATCCATTCCATTCGTTTAAGAGGCATGGCGATGGCAATACATCTAAAAATGTAAAATTTTGCAGATCATGAAATTATTATCAAAGTTTAAGCCCCCCCCCCAACATAAGTGCCGGGGATATTACGGGCTACGCACGTAAGCTCCGCCCCTTGTACCCCTTAGCTAAGCGGCGAGGCCATTAGAGCCCATGAGGCCTTAGAGATAACACCTACTAAGCAGTACGTAGCAGGCTAGACA
>JBCAUI010500296.1:0-13365 GCA_038406195.1 Haplosyllis anthogorgicola | reverse complement strand
AGATATTATAAAGATTTACTGCTATACCAAAAATGAAGTTTCTAGGTCAAGCAGCTCAAAAGATATAGACAGACAAACAGACTAACACACACACACACACACACACACACACAGACAAACACGACTGAAAACATTACCTTCCCGCATACGCGGGTGGTAACAAAAATTTGTGTGAAAGTCATGATCTCCACAGAAACAAAAACATACAATAGGGGAGCCACCAGATAGAGACCTACACATCTGATTAAATAGCAGCAGGATGCCCCTTGCACAAAAGCACTGTTCCTAGAATGAAGACTCCGAAACAAAACAAGATATTTGATGATTTCTAGGTATCACCCCAAGCCGCTTCAACGCCACTTAACCTGCTTTGCTAATATATGAGCTAAAAAGCAATCAGTAAAACAACACACACTGCATAGAACGAAAATGACTTGTAGTTTAAAAAGTCTTTAATAGCAGACCGAGAAAATTCTATCATGTCTTGGAACAAATTTCCAAATAGTTGTGTGACTGGATATATCCTATATATTTCAGGAATAACGCTGGTCTTAGGATTTGATTACGTTGAGGCTTTGGATTCGACGTGGAGAATGTACAACAAGAGTGAAGAACTTGCTCAGCTGATGCACAGACTCTTCATAACCGACGAACTGCTCAAGCGCATGCGCGTTAAATACATAGAGATAAGAACCCGGATGTGGGAGGATGAGTATCTCAAGTGTAGAAGTGAGATCACTGCCGGTCAGCCAGGAAAAACGCCAATATACAAGAGAAGTACATGGACAGATCATGAAATTACTACCAAAAGTTTAGCGCCCCGCAACAATTGGATTGAATGAGCTCAGCATGAGATTCAATTGTTGTGAGGCGCTAAACTTTTAATAGTAATTTTTTGATCTGATACAGTTCCATCATTTTGGAAACGTGCAGAGCCAAACAGAAAACAAAAGAAATCCCTCTGTCCTTTTGGTGTTATACCTCCCGCGCCCCCCCTACAGCCAAAATTTTCTTCATTTTCATGCAGTTTTTCTCGACTTTTGGGCGAAAATAGGTGAAAATTGGGTTGGTACCCCCCCCCCCCTACGGGCCGGGCGCCACCCGGTACGGGAAATCCTGGATCCGCCAATGTCTATTGTTCCAAACTGATCCTCTGTTAAGAGAATGAAATTGTTTTCAAATTTAACAAGAGTTATCTGATGAACATGAAGCTCAATATGTGGGTTGCTCCAGGCCAAGGAAGTTTGAGGTTTTATTTTTGCGCAAATAGCACTGGTTTTTACATTACAAAAGGCCCTACTAAATTTCTTTGCAGAATATGACCTGCAAATGGCGAAGAGTGTGAAAGATTTTCAGAAGGATTTTACAAGAGAGGTTCACAGTATTCGAGATGAGTGGAACATGTTTGAGTTGAATCTCGGAGAGTTCAAGAAGAACCTGAAGGCCTGTGTGCCGAACAGTGTAACTGAGATAAGAACTTTAAAGGTCAGTCCAAAAGTGTTTGTTACGGTGCATGTGGTGGTTGACATCAGCAATTCCTGAAATTTCTATCAATTTGGAAAAGTGCAAAACAAAAGAGAGAACAACAGAATTAAACGCTGTGGTTTAGATGGGCAATTGTTCCAAAATGACCAGTTTACCACAATTAACAAGAGACAGAAGATCTATCATACTGCACACCAGAACGTAAACTAGCACATGCAAAGTATATTAGTAATAACGCATCAGAGAATAACCGAGAGTGGTTTAAATTTATACAGCTTTAAAATGCAGTATAAAATATAGAAAATGCAACAAAAATGTAGCAAAAAAGTAAGGCACCGTGCTATTGGTGATACTCACTTCGCCCTGAAAGCCTTGAACAATGTATCAGTTTTGGAACGTTAGGGAAACTTAGATGAAAACTTATGTGCCAAAAACAATCGAATTTTATGCACTGCACTTAGCACTTGCCCGAAAGAATATTGATAACGCTCTTTTAATACATTATATTGCAGCAACTGAAAGCTTTAATAAAAGTGGCCGTGAAAAGTAATGTACCTGATCCTACTATCATGAACGACTTTGAGGATCTTCTCAAGATTGTTAAGGGAACGTTAGACGACATTGAATACAAGATCATTTGTCCGCTACTGCAAATTCACGCCTATTGTGAAAGTGATAACCAGCATGAGGTAACGCATTCCTTTGACCTTGTTACATTAAGCACCAAATTTCTACAAAATATAATTAAATAGAAAAATTAAAGCGTGATTAGTGTTTAAAACAAAAGGTCTGTATTTAAATTGTACAACTCATGAAATGCACAGGGAATTAACAGGATCTGAAGGGATGTCTTCAATCTAACAACAGCATGGAGTGAATTTTAGCTGTTCAGTACACGGAATTCGTATCAGAAGTTTAACAATAGCGCGTCAAATCACAGCGTGAAATTCTTTCGTTTTCTCCTTTGTTCTCTTCGTTTCCAAAACGATACGAATTCTGTGTACTGCCCAAAATGAAACAGGTACCCATTGGTGGATCTAGGGGGGGCGCCGCCGGAGCGCCCCCCCTCAACACGGCCCAAATTATCTTCGTTTTCATGCACTTTCCACTAAATTTTGGGCGAAAATAGGGGTAGCACCCCCAACGGGAAATCCTGGATCCGCCCCTGGGTACCAGACGTATCATCAAAGAAAAGACTAACGGATTATCTTTTATCCATTGTATGACAACACTATGTGTCAAAGTTCCCAAAAACAGGGTAGCGAAACGGACCCAATCGAAAGTTTTTATGCCACACACATTTATTAATTTCTCTTAAAGTATTGCATTTATACAAGAGGAACAAAGCTATTACGGTAATAAATTTCTTTTATATATTTAAATATGGTTTATTTGTTCTTTTAATATCCACATAACATCTTTGGAGATAGCGATAAAACTGTTATATCGCTATCTCCAAAGAATGATTCAGAAGGAACCAGATAAAAGAATCATACTTAAACAAAAGAAATTTATTGCCGTAATAGCTATAAACCTCATATGTCAATGCAATACTTTAAGAGAAATCAATAAATATCTATGGTATTAAAACTTTCGATTGGGTCCATTTCACTACCCTGATTAATAAGATTTTAAACCCTTGTTTGTGAGCAGGTAAAAAAGAACATTCGAGAGATCGCAAGAACCGCCAGGGGTCTCATGGAAGACGAGCAGGATTTAAAGGAATTGCGGCATTCTGATTGGGAGAAAAAGATTAAAGAGGTCGACCATAATTTGCTGCTTGGACTAATCAGTTGCATAGCACAGGGAGTAGATGCCATTATGGATGTAGATCAGCTGCTGGACGAATACTGCGCAGGAATGAGATTACAAGACACTTCAGAAAAGAAAGAAACAACGACTTAGTCTAAATACATACTAAATGTTTAATTACTGAGAAGAACAATCAATTATGGATATAGAAACCAATCATTACATGATCAGTCCCAACACTTGCCCATGCTATTTCATTGAACCCCACAATTTCTTTGTCATCTCAGGGAAAAAACCCTGAAGATCAGAATTTAATCTATGGAAGTGAATGTTGCTATGTTTTGTTTTTGTCAAATAACTTAACCATCACAATGTTAAGTTTAAATGGTCAAAAAAGCGACTTAGAAAAACAACTTGTGGTGTTTAGCCAGAGAATATTGTAATGTGGCTTAAAATACCATATTATTTTAATTTAATATGGTTTAAAAGGAGAAGGCAATGAACCAGGGTTATGCAGATAAAAAAGAATGATGTTAATTAAGGGCCATTTTGGAAGACAATAATATCACTCGCTCAGGCACATGTAACTTAAGACCCATAACTGGTGCAAAAGTTAAATAAAGCTGTGAATAAGGGAATTATTTCTTTCTTTTATCTAATCTAATCAATAATTTAGCTTGCATTGGATGTATCATTAATTACACAAAAATTGTATCAATTGTATACATTAGAGTAGATATATCGAAGGGAGCTCCCATAAGATACCGTGTTAATGTTCTGATTCGAATTTTGTGTACTGATTTCGAAATATTGAACAAGCATTAGAAACAGCTTTATCATTACGCTTTGTTTGCATTCTGAAATGTTTTTATTGGATGCTTTCATTTTAACACAAAATGAATTGGGTTCGATGATTAAATTCTCTAAATTTTGGAACAATCGGCCTAATTACATTTCACACTGCTGCGCATAAAGAAAGGATCGTTTTCGTTCCCGAATTGGTAGAACTTTCTGTGGCTGTAGGCATGCCTTGGGCACTAAGGATACTTGGACATGAAACTCGCCAAAATCAGAATGGTAACAAAAAAAACCAAAACAAAACAAAAAAACCCCACAAAAACTTCGGATGAGAACATGACTTAGATAATTGTGCTCAATTTGTACTGATAAAAGTATGTAATAAGAAAAATATCCCAACATGATTCCACCAATATTAGAACAATGGACTGCCATGCTGTGTTTTTGTTCGCGTCAGTGGCACATGATGGAATTCTTTTGTTCCGAAAGTTACTTCAGTAGACAAAAATCGTATCATTTTGGAAACGAAGAGAACAAAGGAGAGAACGAAAGGATTTCACGCTATGTTTTTGATGCGCTGTTGTTTAACTTCTGGTACGAATTCCGTGTACTGAGGTTGATACGATTTTTGTAAATTTTCGTCAATTTGTAAAACCTGATTTTTATCTGTTTCAATAGACAATTACTGAAATTAATTGAGCTTCTTGTTCTGCATAGTAGTCGAGCGTTAATTGGACTCGTTATTGTCAATTATCTACAGAATAAATGAATTGCATATTTATTTGGAATCCAACACTTATGCTGAGTATATGTATACATATTTTTACAATATGGATGGATTATTATTTTAATATATTTAGAACTACGTTTTCTCCCAGTAAGCTGTAAACAATTACACTTTTTTATTTCGAGCTCTCTGTGTCAGTTGGACACACTAGCTCCTCGTGAATTTTTACAAATTTTCTCCAACTGATACAAAAAACTTGTATCTGTATGAGATATATGTAAACATATCTGAAATGAACCCCTTCATAAGGCATACGTTAATTTATTAACGATTCCTGTATTTCAACCAGCAAAGAGTAGTTTATAACAGTTAACAAAGTGGGAGAAGTCATTTTCAGGAAGTAACATTGCAGTACACGTTTCCAATCTGCAGAGTCCAATTAGCTGTTGGTAACACTTGGCAGTTGTAGCTGCTTGTCACTTTAGCTCCGGTCTGAGCTTTTAAGGCTCAGTCGGGGGCCTTTACATGCTGGCTAGCGGGTAAAGGGGGAGGAGACTTGTAGGCACATGGCTGCTTCCCTTGCAGAAAATCCTGCACAAGAAAGGCGTAACACGGTTACCTATTATCCTCCAGAAGTTGTTCCCCAGGATAAAAGAGGCAAGAATCATGGAAGTTTCCCATCTCCTACAGACAATTGAGCATATGATGGCACAGTGTATAAATATAAATTTCCTTTCCATCCAGACATGCCTGAAAATTCATCAAATCCGGTCGATGTCGCACGGATTGCCTTAGAAATATTTGTTATGGTAAGTTGAAAAATTGTTTAGTCAGTTCTTGCGGAGTAGAAATATATTAGCTGTGTGCTTTCAAACAAAGCAGTCGTTACCAACTTTTCAATAGGGAACACTCATTGCATTTGTTTTTGAAGGAGCGCGGTCCTAATATCCATCGCAAATCGAGAATTCCCCCATTGATGGCCTATGGAGCATGTGTAGAGGGCGGCATCTTCTAGTGCGAAATCCCCATAGAGTGAAAAATATATTGGGTGTTTTGTAACGAAAGTCGAATTTGATAAAATGTCACTTTTGTTTTCACGATTTTTAAACAAAAGCCAATAAAATTAACTGGAACATACCGCTGAATATTGTTGTAGGTATGGACCACCGTTTGCGGCATTCTTCTCTTGGTTGGAACTTTGAGAAAATCACATTTGAGATCAACCCCCTTGGGAGGTTTGCTGGTCAGTTTATCAGTCGTGTGTATCTTGGATATTGTTGTCATGGTAGGCTGGTATTTGGAGAGTGAGTTTCGAGGTGGTGATATATTTTCTTCCACTGCAGTTAGAGGTGACTTTTGCAGGTCAGTTACATTTTTATTGCTGTGACCATAGAAGTAGACTCGGAGCAAGCCTGTGGGCACCCTCTGGATCATCTACATGAGTTTTACTACAATCAAGAACACCAGTACACAGAATTCATTTTTATCATTTTGGAAACGAAGAGAACGAAAGAATTTCAAGCTGTACTTTTGATGCGCTATTGTTGCACATCTGATACAAATTCCGTGTACTGCATTATCTTCAGCCTGCGTGGTTCAGAGGTGGCATGCTCGCTTGATGAGTGGGCGTCTTCGGACTGCCTCAGTTTGTATCTATTTCCTCCTCTGCTAGCATGAAGACTAGCCTACAGTATACTCCCCTGTTGGTGAAAGAGGCAGGTGTAGCACCGAATGTAGGATTGCAGCTGAGAGAAAAACCCTGGCTTTGAAACTCAAAGGGAAGGTCCTTAACATGGTAATCAGTGCCCCCCAAATGTACCCTGGTCCAGAAAAATTAAAAAAGCAACAATAAACCGTAATGGCATGGCGCTTTATTGTTGCTCCTCTCATAGATGTGTTCCTCTGTGGTCTGCTGCTGCTACAGTAACTACCATCCTCTATTTTAGGTTTCTGTACGTACTCCTCATCTGGTTTCCCATGACACTGAATTACGTGATGGCGTCATTGTGCGTTGCAACCATAATGGCGACATGCTGTCCAGGCCTATACCAGAAAAACACTACCAAGGTGAATCTCGAACATTAACTTTACGGCAAAGTTATGAGTTGAGGACAGAGAGTAGAGACTGCAACCGTAACGTTTCAAAATTATTCCGATTCAGAAGTTGATTTCATTTTCCCAGTTACAGAAATACAAATAAAAATCATGAACTGGATTTTTGTGACTTAAAACAGGAATATTATTGTACTCTTTCTAACAGTAGGAAACAAAGTGTAGCTGGTGATTGTTGCCAATCAGGTGTTGGCACATTTGTAGCGCGGCTGAAAATTCCTTTGCTTTACTATTGCAGTTCAGCACACCATCACATAATGTTAGCTATAAAAATATGTTCCTCTTTGTACCCTTCTGATCATACATGTATTTAAAAAAATCTTCTTTTTCAGACTTCATTGTGGATACTTCTTGCAGCAGCCTGGATGATTCCTCTTGTATTTTCTATGATCATGAACCTCATATTTGCCAATATACATGAAACTCCGGACGAGTGCGTTACACATTACTCTGGATGGCCAGAAACTGTTCTTACATTCACTTATTACTATCTCCCTTTCATAATTATTTTCATAATGTCTGTTATTTTAATAGTAATCTGTTGCAAACGACGCGGCAATGAACCTGACTCCCCTTTCACCCAACACTGTCTTATTTCCTGTTGCGCAAGTGCAGCAGCTTTTATTGTACTATCCACTCCATTTACGTTGATGACATTTGTCGATTCCCGAGAATTTTGGATGGTTGCAATATTCGTGTACATGTGTGTGCCAGCAACTATGTGTCAACTTTGGCTGCTGATTTACAAAGATTATCGTAACTGCATGTGCAGACCGATAAGAGCCATCCCAGCGATTTCAGTTTTCAAATGACAGTACAGTTGTGCACAGTTGAAAAGCGCATCATGTAACTAGTATTATGCAAAAGAGGCCACAGCAGTATGTGAAATACTGAATACTTTAACTGGATCACAGCAGTATCCTGGCTCTTTTATTTTTAGGGATGGCTGCTAAATGTGCTCTTGAAAAATAAAATTGTATTTTGGTCGATAAGAGTCGTAAAAATTTGAATAAATCATAAAGTTATCACACATTGAAGTTAAGTTGTTCTTTCACTTTGTTGAAGATACAGAAACCACTTGCAGGTTATGCAGTAGGGTACAAAGTCGGACATACACAGTGCGATTTTATCTAAAATTATGTGATGGTTTGCTAAACTGCAATGGTAAAGAATTGGAGTTTTCTACCACCCACCATTGTGGCAGCACCTGACGGGCAAATAAATACAAGCTACACTTCGTTTCCTACTGATACGCCAAAACCAAATAATATTGACGTCTTAATTCGGAAAAATGACCTTGAACTCATCCTATGATATCAATTTCCCCTTACTGGTATTAAATCTTTGTAACACAACCTGTACTCATTTTCATGAATTTCTCCAATTAACTGTCTCGTGCCGATTTCAAATTAGTAATGCAAATGATGTAAACCAACATTATGCACCCAACTCATGTTACATTATTTCATATTGTGTTTTTGACCTGCTGTTGTTCCAAAACTTAATTCATCCAATGAAATATTACACAGCAAACAAAATAATTCAGTTTCAGTTTATTTAATTTTTCTAATAATCATACCTTTATTAATAGTAATTGCGTTGACTATTAAGTTGGTGCAAATAAAAACAGACAGTTGCAATAATTCCTGCCATTAGCGCCACTAAATAGATCTATTATGGTGTCGCGTAAAAACCACTGCAAAGCAACTTTCAAGGCAGAAGTGTAATATTGAAATAATATAAAAACAGATCTATAACATCATATCATACATAATAGAAAAGATAAAGTATTACAATTTATTTCATGTACAATACAATTTCTAATCTGATATTATTACAAGTATGAAACATCCTGCATCTCAAGGCGATAAAATAAAGACCAATTGCACAGGTGAATAATTTGTTTTACACGACCAGGAATAGATATTTTCGCATCTGGATAATTTTCTGCAATTTAAAAGGGTGGATACAGACATAGGTGACAGCGTACCTCAGAGGATGAAATTCCTATCAATTTTGGAACAATAGAAATTCAAAAGCACAGGGTGAAATTCGTTTGTACTTCAAACTGATAGGAATTTCAGGAACTGTTGAGAAGCAGAGCATGAAATGTTTATTTCAGGCCTTGCACTGTGGGAACAAAATGTGCTTTTGTTGGAGTGAAAGAGACGGCATGGGATTCCATTGTCGCAAAAAGGAAACCAATTGTAGGACCTGTATTCACGAATACAATAGTTTTCTTGTTCTCATGAATACTAATATTTCTCAAAATAATCACAAATAACAAACATGAAATGTCTGAATCGTAACACGGTACCTTATGGTTTTTGTATTTTGGCCATCCAGAAATAAGATCTGTTTTTTAAAACGTTGAATAATGGTATATTCCCCTTTTTTTGTAGGACACTGCCATATTCTAAGATGAATGCAACCAACATATCTGAACATTCAGGTAAAGGAGATACACATGTTTCTAAAATGTTTAACAATTGATATTGTGTTTTAAAATCAAATATACTCTTACAAAATAAAAAAAACAATATCCTAATATTGGTTCACAATTTCATTGACTGTGAAAATTAAATATAAAAAAGACTTACAACCCTAAGAAACTTCACTGTATGTTATTATTTTAATCAATCAGATATTGATGCAGTCGCTTCTCTGAAACCAGCAAGCAACCATTATGTTGTTCACTGGTACCTCTGCTTGGGATGAATGATGTAAGATGAATGAAAGAAAAGATGTAAAAACAATTTAAGCATACTTATTTTGCAGTTGGTTCAACGAAGCCTGCTCAAGTAGCCACATGGTCGTTAAAATCTTCTTGTTAGTGAGTATAAATATTTCATTTAGTTTATCTGATGTGCATTGTGCCGTCAGTACACGGAATTCGTATCAGTTTGGGAACAATGGCGCATCAAAAGCACAGCGTGAAATTCTTATGTTCTCTCTTTTGTTCTAGACGTTTCGAAACTGATACAAATTCCGTGTACTGTCTGCAGTTATGTTAATCATGTCCATATTTTTTATAATTATTTGTTGTACGCAATGCAGCAAGGAACCTGACACCCCTTTCACTAGACAGAGTCTGATTGCTTGTTGCGCATGTGCAGTCGTATATGCTGTTTTGGGGGTTCTTTACTCCGTCAATTATTTTGGCAAAGTTGTGTACCTTCCATTTTTCACAGTATTTTTCATTTCGTACATGTCTGTACCGAGTTTGATGTGCCTAATTTGGCTGATGATTTGCAAAGACATCAGAGCATCTGCTCAGTGTAAAAATCAGTGAGGTTAATAATGGCCATTACACAAAAATCGTATCAATTGTGTGGTACTGTTTTGAAGTTCTGATACGATTTTTGTGTACCTACCAAAAATGAATCACAAGGATGCAGGTCCGTTGATGAAGTGGCCAAAACGTTTGCAAGCTTGTTTTAAGAATGATAATCTAAAAAACGGTGAATCGACCACCTTCTGTTTTTGACATTTTCATGCAGAACGCAAAAACAGTAAAACGAGAATTCGAAAACCGGTTTCATCGTTTTTCCTCATTTTCTAGTTTTTAATTTCATTGAAAACGGGGGTATTCAAGGTCCCGTTTGATTTGACATTAGAATATGATATGTTAAGCTATTATTGCTACATTTCACTTTTATTTCGGTTGTGTAACTATGCAAAAAAATAATAGCTTCTTTTACAATAAACAAGAGACAAATATTGTGTGTCAGTTTCGGTTTCATTTAGTTTTTCCTGATATCAGTTAACTGCGTTGTTTTCAATTTGGTTTGGCAATAAAAAGGGTCCAAATGAGTCCTCATAACTTTCTATGATACTGAAATTAATTTCACTTCTCCCAGTGGAATTCCAGTCTGTGGAGCTCGTGAAATTCCTGTCATTTTAGAAACGGAGAGAACAAAAGAGAGAACGAAAGAATTTCACGCTATCCTTTTGATGCGCTATTGTATCAAAGTGATAGGAATTTCACCCTCTGTCTTTGACCATCTACGGTTCCCAAAATGAAGACCTAGGCAAAGACACTTAATCTCTCTGATTATAAGATTCTATGCACAATTCAAAACATAATAGATCAGAGCATGTTTTGTTTGCTCATGGTTCATGTTTAGGAACAATAGATGTGCATGCTGTGCTTTTGTTTAATTGACAGTGAAAGTCTCTATTGTTTGCAAAATTAAGCTCATTAGTTGACATTTAAGATATTTATGCACCAGTTTCAGTTTCATCTCTCCATTAATTGCAGTTAATCACATAAATACTTGTTATCTTGACAATCTAATTGATCCAAAGTTTTACCTACAATTGCTTAGATACAAATTGTGCAGAGCTTTCAGGCAATACAATAATGGTAAGTGGTGCAGGTGGGCAGTTCCATGAAAAGTGTTCTCTGTGAAGTTACGAAGCTGTTCAGTTGGGTACGAAGTGTAGCTTACATTTATTGCCCATCAGGTGCTGCCACAATTATAGGCCGACAGAAAACTCCTATGCTTTACCATTGCAGTTCAGCATACCATCATATAATTTTAGCTTTAAAATAGCGCTTTGTATGTCACACATTGTACCCTACTGTTTTCTACCAGAATCAGGTATTGAAATTGAGTTAATTTTGCTACGAGAGATTTCCACGATGATTTTTAATTCTAGACAACTATTTACCGAACAATAACTTGCAGCCTTAGTAATCCAATGTTTTAAAATATTCTTTTGTCCAAAATGTCATACATTTACATAATATGAAACTATAACACATATTCAATTTTAGGCCAACATGTCTGAGCAAGACGGTAAGAAAGCTAAGAAAGCTTACTTCAATTCACTCCATAAGAATACAAAATATACGTTGGATTTGCCTCGTTAAAATGATTGTCTTCATAACTCGTTATTTCTATTCAACTGTCGCAACTAGGATGCTTTGCAAATGAGTAGAATGTGCCCCATAAAAGTACGAAACGTTTTTTGTATTAATAATTTTTTTCCTTTTATTGAAAATTTCTGTTGGACCCAGGTCCATTTGTGAGGCCACTGATTACCCCTGTTTCGGACTTCGTGTGACCATCCCCATCAGTTTTAAATCCAGGGTCTATCTCTCACCTGAACTCTTGCATGTGATAGTCCTGAGAGTCACATCTGGTGTGACATCTGCCTTTTTCACCAATAGGGGGGCACACTATACATGTGCATACAACATGGCTGGCTGGGCTCCTCTCACATGCATCAGTTGGGATTTGAACTCCCAGTGCAGTGGTGAGCTGCTCAGTGAAGCGTGACTAGGTCAAATGCGCTAACCAACTGAGTTACTTAACCCACTCCAAAGCATTCATAATATTAATATTAAAATTTTGGCAGCGAGGCTGGCAGGATGATTGGTGCCATTCTTTTTGTTGGTGAGTTCAGATTTTTAAAATAGCATGGGATCTGATTATATTAGGCTTTTTTAAACGGATGAAGGATATCAAAGATATAAAGGATAGTCTGGGTAAAATAACTAGTGGCTTTCATACTCAATACGGTGTGATTTTTTAAATTTTCCTAGGTCAACGACTCATTAGGTGTTAGGGGCCCCTATTTTAGGGGAGATGGGGCATTTCATTCTTCAGTCTTAAGCCACAAGTCAAAGGAACAACGTGGGTTATTTATATGTTCAATGGGCATGTAGAGGTCTTCACTCTAGGAAAACCCCAAGGGAATGACTCAGATTTGCGCTGCTATCCTTTATTTAGCCTCCAGAGAGCTGGAAAGTGGCATTTGATCAAATACAATTGACATTCACACCTTTTGTAATTAATAACAGTGTGATGTTAAACATGCCAATGACAGTGCACAAATCATTAATTTGCCACTTAGGGATGTTGTCTTTCTCAAAATTCTGAGTACTTCTAGTGGAGCACCAGCTTTAAACTCCTGAAATCTGGGAACAAGTGACAACCTGTAATTATGATGAACTTATTCCATCTTTAGTGACTGTGAGTTCATGAAACAACGACAACTTCAATTGTAGATATGGACCATCATCTGTGCAAATTGTCTCTTGGTCGGAACGTTGAGGAAGACAGATTTGAGGACAACCCCAATTGGAGGTTTATTGGCTAGCTTAGCCATAATCAGCATTGTGATAACCGACTGTTTAGGATGGCACTTGGAAGTGGATATTAGCTCCTACGGTTCTGGAGACTATGGTATGGGTGATAGTATAGTAACTGGAGAATTGTGCATGTAGGAACATATTTCAGTTGAACAGCTCCTGAAATTCCCATCAATGTGGCAATGCACTGAACAAAGGAGGGAACAAAAGAATTTCATGCTGTACATATTGATACGGCTTCTATTCTGAATTATTTGCGATGATTGGTGCATTGAATGGCTAGGAAGTGCTTAGTGTTGACATTGCTGACAACTAGTTACCTGTCAATTGTTCCACAGTTAAATGGGGCAAAACCACTGATCATTGTTTCTAGGCTATGTGTAAAATTGAT
>JBCAUI010500285.1:0-13372 GCA_038406195.1 Haplosyllis anthogorgicola | reverse complement strand
GGGGTCAATGGAAGAAATTTGGCGCGGAAAAAAATATCGATATAAGCGGGATATCGATATAAGCGGGGAGGAGTGTAGATTTGCATTTCACTCTTTAATCTTAACCGATTGGCCGGTACTTTTGCAAAACCAAAAATCATGTGTTTCTAAACAAAAAAATGATGTAACGTTTTTGTAAGACCTGGGTCTGATACCGACATTCTTTTCATTTTACCAGTGGTAAACTGCTGTAAGCATATTGTCCTGTTTTTAGCGTGTCTTAGGCGTGAGATGTCCCTCTATCGGGCCGATCGGGCTTGTATAAAACGAAGCTGTACGGGTAGCTTGTACACGTACGGATGTCGCGCAAAGCCTGTTCAGAGTGTTTCCGCGGTCCTGTTTACTACAGTAATAAAGTCCTGTTCAATTTTTTCTGATACATTTAATAGACAATTAATGATGTCTCACTTTCCTTTTTTCAGAAAGCTAAAAGGAAGAAGGATTCGTCGTAACCTGTCATTGTAACAGTCATCATCACATGCGTTATGGGACGATGACCTTGTGTTTTTATCTCTGTTTTCTTGAATTTGAAAATGTAAAATATAACAAATGTTGATTATTCATAAATGTATTGATAACTTTTTAAATTCCTATTGTGATGAGACTTGTATAATTGATAATGCAATAAAACACTCTGTTAATGTGTAAATGTGTAAACTTTTAAATATGGTATAAGCGGATAGTTACGAAAAATTAAAAATCTTTTAGTAAATAAATTTATGTATTTCGTTTGTTCAGAATTCATAAACTTTTAAGGAAGAAAGATTGCTCCGCTATGCCAAAACATTAATGTGGCATAAATTTTGCTTCGCTGTGCAGAATTATTTGAGAAATTCACGATATCAATCATACAGCTGGACATCTCTTGGGGGAAACGACATGTGCTGTCTAATCGACAGCACATGTCGTTTCCCCCAAGAGATGTCTTCTCGAATAATTTATGAATAATGCAGACAATAAATTGTTTAAAAATAAAATAATGATTGAAGAACAGTTGTTTATTGTGTATAAATTCATATTTATTAATAAACGTTTCATCAATAATATTATATTGGCACTTTACACTTGTGACAAAAAATAAGCATTTATGTCTTTATCTTTGTTTTTGGTCTTTTTTGGTTTTCCAGTTACAACGAAACCCTTGTTGTCAGAAATGCTCGTATGGGGTTCACTCAATTCATAGTAGGACCGCATACCTTCATCTTGAAACCTTAACGATCTGGGTAAAGTATGCGATTGATACCTGTCTCTGTCCATGTACCTTTGATCACTTTTTGAACTTTCTTTCTGACTATGCTTGTGCTTCTTATGTGAACTAGAACGTTTGGTGTCGCTAACGGTTCCATTTCTTTCATAGACCTGCTCATGTGTACTCGGAACATTGATGGGACCTTGACTGTGTCTCTTATGTTTGCTGCTTTTGTGTTTACTACCAGACGCCGGTATGTTGGAGTTGATTTCATCAAGATAGCCCTGGATCATATCTCTGTGTTGTTCAAGGTGTTCACTTTGTGGTCTGTACCTGTATGACATGGATCTTTCCTTTGAAGCTTTCTTCGAATGAGCTCCACTTGGTCTTTGTTTAGTACCCTCAGCTTCCAGAGGCTGTGAGTAGCTCCTGTCTTTAACGTGTCTTTGGTAGATTAATTGATTGTTTTGGTCTCTAGCAAATTCACTGCCACTTCCCCAGCCATGTTCGTGCCCATAGACTGTCATGTCAACTTCTCCCTTCCTAGCTCTATCCATACTCGTGTCAGGCCAATATTTTTCGACAGGTCGAAGATTTTCATATATGGCGTTCTCGTCTCTTGATCTCTTTCTTGAGACACTATCTTCTTTTATTCTCGGAACTCCATGTTCTTTGGGGACTTTGCTGGCCGCATTCAGTGCAGCTGCTGTAGTTCTGTGAACTTCAAGCTGTTTGAACCTCATTCCCTCAATCATTACATTCGTATCTCGTTGGTTTGGTCTGATCTTTGGGTATTCCTGAGGAGGCTCGGAGGAGGGCAGTGAGGCAAAGGACAATTCATGAAAGCCTAGATCACTATTGTTGTGGGAAGACACCCTTTCGGCTGCTTCTCTGTCAACTACATGATCCTGCACTGGATCGGAGTTCCAGCCTGGTATAGGATCCGCTTGGTGCTGTCTGGGCACATTCTCAACAGGTTCTCTCTGGTATCGAGGTGACTGCTGGCCTTCTATTGGGATTCGTTCCCAGTATTCGGGTTCACCAGTATGGTAAGGGTACGGTTCGCTTCGAGCTGAGTTATACCCCTGTGATATCTCTGGGCGGGGCTGCCAGTTGGTGTCGGATGAACCAAAGCTGTGAGTGTAGTACATATCAGGACTGATCTCAAAACTCCTATTGTGTTTATCCACAACGGACCCGCTGTAGGGTTGTTTTTGCTGTGTTGTGTAAGGATCATAGTTCCCCCATAGATCTTGGTTGTACCTATCGCTGGAATAGGGCTCCCCATGGTCAGAATATCTGTAGGCCCCTGGCTCATCCGACCTCTGTTCCTTCTTGTTTTTCTTCATATTGGGCATTGTGTTGTATTTCTGTATGGTGGTTGGAATCTGTTCATCTCTGTAGTGCTTCTCTTTTCGTTTCGTCGGCGATTTTTCGTAGCTGCTCACTGTGTTCCAAGGATTTCTATCAAATTCTGATGAATTCAGTTGGGGTTCATCTTCATAATGTACATGTTTAATGTCATTTCTGTGCTTATGCTCTCTGTTTAGTTCAGGACGACCTTGATCCTCGTATTCTTTATCTGTGTGTTCTCCACCGGCATTGTGATGTGGTTCTCTGTGAGAGTAATCATCATGTCTTTGATACAAGCCCTGTAAAATATCCAGGTAACGATCATACTGACCAGGATAACGTATATGAGGGTCTAAATTCTCATACAAATTGCCTCTGTGATTGTCCCTATATATGTCATCTACATTGACACCATATCCTTCTCGGTCCCTTTGGTCTTCGTACCGATCGTATTCTTCCGCGTTATAGGCCCGGTTCTGCTCTGGGCCAAGCGACTTCCAATATTTATCCTGCCTATCTGCATCAGATACAAATGTTCTATTGAAAGAATCGTTTCTGGAGAAATCTTCATGGATATCGAGATCAGTCTCGACCCACCAACCACTGTTGTCATTTTCATAAATATGGTCGAATCCTGTATCATAACTATCGTAGGCGGCAGTAACTGGTGCATCAAGATCTGTTTCAATCCAGTTATCATTGCTGTTGCCATACTTTGCATTTCGTGCTTGGTCCATGACAGACTTTACGAAATACTTGGGGTCTTCGTCATCTTCTGGGTAGCTCCTGGCGTAGTCATGCAGATACCGTCTGTCATCCTCTGGAGACCCATCATCTATTTTATCATTCTTGGCAAGTGAGTGGGAAGTTTTTGTTGGATATCTTCTTGCATCAGCCCCGTCAGAGGATTCCGATGATGTATCAAGGTTTGTTTCCTTCCATTTGTTTAGATTTGACTTGTGGGATTCCTCTACATTCTTGACATCGGGAAGAGAAACCGTTGACCACTGGCCTGATGGAGGAGCCTTGTTGTACAGTCCAACTGACCACAATGGTAAGCTCTTCTCTGATACGTACTTCTTGAGGGTTGGCTGTGATACTCCTTTTAGGTCTTCGTATGATGATTTCAATGGTTGCTTCCATGACATATGTTCTTCCGGTAGTTGAGGTTCTTCCCTCATGACTTGGTACCGGTCCTGATCTTCCTCTCTGGTAGGATAGTCTAAATCTGACGGAAATTGTCTTTGGTTGTATGTTTCTTCATAGTAAGGGACCTCATAGCTATGATTTTGCATTTCAGCCAATACTCTCCGTGTCTCTTCTTCATATCTTTCGTCTACGCCCCTCCTGTCCACGTCATCTCTGTGAGATGGTTTATCTCCATATTGATCTTTGGTGTTTCTAACATTTGTGTACGGAACAGAATTCTCCGTTTCAAACGGCAGGCTATCCCTTTCACGTTCTCTCTTTGTCCAAGATTCGTTTCTTATTGTAGGTCCACTTTCCACTCTATTCATAATTGGTTCATTCCAGGTTTGATCTCCCCTCAGTCTCTTTTCAATGTCTATTTCCTCACCATTTTTAGGTTTCTCCTGGACTTTGTTACCTAAACTGTATTGATCTCTTAGTTTGTACGTTTGATCCCTCTTAATAATTGTAGGTAGCTCTCTTGGTGGTGATCCAGATTTGTACTGAGTTCTGTAGTTTAGGGTATTCTTGTTTTCTTTGTTGTTCAGAAGTACGTCATCGACCTTGATGTTTGTCTTTGGTTTACTTTCTTGCGGCAAACTTTCCTTGGAGACGCCATTTCCTATCTTTGATTGGAAACATTTCACTGACGATTCAATGATTTCGACATATTCTTCTGGCTTCTCTCTAGGTTTTGCCGAAATCTTTTTCAATTCAACTTCTACTTCTGTATTAACTTTGTTGTGATCTTGTGGAGTCCGAAGCTTTTCCATGCTGACGGATTTGTGTACTTGTTCTTGGCGTGCAGGTTCATTAATCGCAATGATCGCATCATTGCTGCGCAACATAGGATCTTTGTATTGTTCCCCAGATGTGTAAGAACGGAGTGGTCGAGGTTTGCTGAGGATTTTCTTAGTTGGAGACTGGGTCACTGGGTCAGGCATGCTTTTCCTTTTTTGCTGCTCAGACTTTGTCGTTTTAACGTGTTCCAGTATTTGAGGAGTTATTCGTTTAGTTACACTTTGTGTTACAATCTTAAATGACTTTTCTCGGCCTGAAAATTTGTCCTTTGCAGCAACATTTTCTAAGGAAACCGCCTTTGGAGGATCTTTCTTTGGAGATTCTTGTTTGCGTATTTCTAGCATGGAAACTGCAGAAGTGATTGGTTTCATAGCTTGCTGTGGTTTCCCTGATTCGAGAGTTTTAGTTTTTAGTTCTTCCCATTTTTCTTCTGTTGTTTCCTTTCTGACTGTGATCTCTTTTGTGTCGGCACCTTTCATTCTCTCCTCTCTGACTTCAGTCTCTTGAATCTTCGTTTCTTGAACATCAATGTCACCCTCTTTTCTTGTATGAACCACTTTCCGCGTAAAGAACTTCTGTATATGTAACTTTACATAGTCCGTGCCAACATATCTCCCGTCTTTCCATCTGACCTTTTCGGGTGGACTTGCCATGTCAACGTGTTTTGCGAGGTCATCTGTCAAGGTCAAATCCTGGATACTCTGAGCATCTTCTTTATCCACAACTTTAGCTGCATGTTCTTGTGCGACCATGTTTGCATCCAATGAATCCAGTTGACTCTCCTTCAGTTTGACTGCGATCTTAGGATTTTTGCCAGTGGTTGAGCTTGGACGTTCTTGGTGACTAAGCGGTGTCGCTTTAGGTTTGTTTTGCGGTACCTCTGATTTTAGATCCATTGGATCTGTACTCTTCTGTGATATTATTTCTTCAGCTTTCTTTATCTGTTCTTTTTTAGGAGGCGTTGTAAAAGTATCGGATCGGGAAACAGCTTGCACAATAGCAGGTTCCTTGGGTGGAACAACGCTGGAGGAATTTGGTGAACTACTATGAGTAGCGGGAGGATGATGATGCTGTTGCTCTGACTTTGATTCTGGACTATCCTTTTTATCAATAGCATTGTTATTGATATTCCTAGGTAATAGTTGCTTAATTGTGTCTTGCCTTGGATACAACGAAACAGCGAGGATGTTAGCTGTTTCGGTTTCATTGTTTCTGTCTAGATAGTAGCACAAATCTTCCATTTGCTTTCTATCTAATGACACTAACATTCTAAACGTAGCTTCCTGTTTACGTTCCTCTGTTTCCATGGCGATGATATCCTGTGCTTTGCTTACAGTTATGATACCTTTTTTCAATAGATGGCGCACCACAGGTCTCACCGCTAGATGTCGTGTCACGTGGTCAGCATGAGATTGCAAATAACTACGCATGTCATTGGCTTCATTGCTGCTAGCTGCCATATCTAGAAGTAAATAACATTTTCCATTGGTAGTTTGGTAAAAAATACAGTTGGACGTTTATGTAATAAACTCACTGTTAGTAATCCTTAGAGTTATTTTAGTAGTACAAATGCTAAGGTATGCTAATGATGAAGGCTGTAAAAGACCAAAATTAATATTCAATGTTGCTCTTTAGATAAAACATATATTTTAATAGTATCATTTTCTCAAATTTCACAAATGAACCATATCTCTTACCTGACGATTGTGGGAAGATGTGACCCAGTTTCATATTGTCACGGTAACACTGATAGCATTTGATCACCTGGTCCTTGTTTTTCGGTAGAATAACATTGTCAGCAGGAAACTTGGCCGGACTAGTCGTCTGAAATTATCAATACCTGACGTTTATATTTCGATTTAAATGTCAGATAAACATTATGTTGGTAGGTAGTTAATCGATTTTTATTTCGTAGCGTAACTAATAACCTTGTGCGTTAATAAGGAGTTTTCTTTATGATCATATTTTTCTACTTGTCATAATCATGTCACCAGATAAGAATTTATTACACCTATTATTCACTTCAAGTTTCATGTCAAGTTTAAGTGCAGATAAAAAGCCCGTGTCACGTATAACTGAAGTCTAACCTAAATTTCAAGCTTGTCAAAATGTCATTTCGATTTAGAAAAGCTCAAAGAGATGATTCTCTTAGCTACAAAGTGACATTAAGGAAATATAGTTTAGGCGAAAGAAACTTTCAACTTAACTACAAAACGAAAAATTCAATATCCACCCCTGAGAAATATTTAAATAACAATGAAAACATACTTTGAGCAAAGACGACCTTAATTAAATCAATATTAAACTTGATTAAATTTACTTTTATCTTACCTGGTCCTGACTCCTGATCTTGACACAGGACGGACACAGCACGTACCACAGAGCCACCGTTCCCGGGTAGTGATGCAGTATTATCCTATTGATAACAGCAACAAGTAACATCACCACGTGACCTGCCTTATCTTCTCTACCTTGCTGCACCCTAGTGGATAACTCTAGGATCACATGATCTGATTTTGGTTTTAGATTAGCCGTTTCAATTTTGTGTTTATTCCATGGTCTCCTTGTGCTGTTATCCAGGGTCCAATAGTTCCTAGGTTGTATTTCATTGGTGGTGACTTCAAGTCTGACTAGATCAATGCCTCCGTTACAAAAAGCCACCATTCCTTGTTTCCAAGATATGGAATAATCCAGGAACTCGTTAGATCTCACTAGAATCTTTTCAAACAGTCCGAGAGGTAGTTCGTTGGAGAATATGTCCAGTTGCATCCCAAACTCCTTCTGTTCATCTGGATTATCTTGAGGCCAAACTACAAGTGCCTCGGTCGGTATTCTACTGGACAGTAAATAAGGAAACACAAAATATCTATCCTGGTTGATATAAGCGCTTCTACTCACGGGGATTTCATAGCACAGGTCAAATTTGTCCAAAAGGGACAACACTGACTGGAAGACCTCTCCCTTTACACCCAGGCACTCCCAGAAGGTCTGCAGTAACTTCTCTCCTGCAACAAAAATATTCGAGGCATTGAAGCATTCCCATTGCAACAACGAACTCTACATTTAAAATACTTTAATTTAACTCATTTTTGTTAATTAATTTTGTATTTAAGTTTGTCGTCCTCACCTATAAGTCCTTTGTGCTTAAGAGAGCCAATTAACTTGAGGAAGTCGCTTTGCTGCATTCGAAGTATAGCTGAATCTTTCCATATGTATCTACAAGATTTGAATTAAGGCATCATTAGTTATCACAAGAACTCGGTTGCAAGGCGAAGAATCTGGAAAGTTTGTGATAGGCAGACATTTTACGCCAGTACATATATTTCATTACCAGGGTCATTGCGCTTAAATTGCAAGTGTAACAGACAACGTTAAACTAAAGCCCTAAAATGCAATGCTTACTTGATTTCATCTTGGTGGTAGTTGTGGTTGTAAACCAGACCAAATATGGCAAGAAGGAGGTTGGCAGAGCTGAACACGTAGGAATCCAGAACACTTTTTGTTCTGTGGTCGTTGTAGTACAGAACAATACCCAGGGACTGCAGGTATCTGAGTACTTCTATCGTATCTTTCTTTCCTCGAACTCCATGATCTTTGGTCATTGCTGCAAACTCGTGGAAGGACATCCAAGGTCTTTCTGTTCTCTGACTAGAGATTGTAAGTCCTAACTCAACCCAGCCCTTTGGCACATGGGGCTTTTGGAAGGATGAATTGTTCTCTTGAATTACTTTACTCATGAACTGCTTTAATGTAGCTACACCTTCTAATGTTAATGCACTGACTTTATTCACAGTTCTGTAGATTTTAGGTCTATTGTTCAAGTGCCGTTCCAGTCTTGCCCTTGGTTTCTCTAGTGATTTGGCCTGGAAGACATGAATGGAATCTTTTCCCTCTCTTTCGGATATTAGGTTCTTGATGTGATCCATTTGCTTCCTAATGTCATTCAGTTGATCAAATTCAAGTTCTCTCAGCTTCTCTTCAATGTCCTTATACTTGCTTTGTGCCTCATTTTGATTCTCACATTCATCGATATGACTCGCTAATACGCAGATGATTGGCGCAACCACTCGTGACGTCACCATGTTGTACCAATGACGTATTTTCTTGTCAAAGTCAATTGGCTGATACTGCGCAATGTCCACGATTATGACGTATATGGACTCTTTGGACAAGAAGAGTTGTTGACTAAAGTGGTAAGTTTCATGACCACCAAAGTCGTAAACCCAGAGCCTCTGGTTACTGGACAGATCCACAGAGTGAACCTCAATGTTGATAGTTCTCCCTTCAGGACCAGAGGGCGCCAAACGAGACTCTCCGAATCTGAAAGCACGAAATTTGAATTTTTATGCAGAAATAGAGTTTGTTGAATTCAAAGTTTATTGCTTCAAGTATTTTAAAAGTTTTTTAAAGTTTTTTTCTTACATGGCTGATTCTCTTTGTTCTCTACAAGAAATACACTTTATAGATCTATGAATAAATACTGACCTTAAAGCATTCAATAGACTCGTCTTTCCAGCTCCCACTTCTCCCATAAGAACAGTTTTAACCTGGAGCAATTCCACCACGTCAGTCACATTATGATCTGCAATGTCATTCAGATTGTCCTTGGCCGCAACTCTCTCCATTGTAGAGGCGCTGCTCCTTTCTTCTTTGTCTTTCATTGTGTTTACTGGTCGGTTATATTACTGCCCAAAGTTTCGTCATCATTAACCATTCCTTTCAAATTAAATAAATATTGAATTAACAGCTAAAGAAAGTCGAGATCTATTGTTTATTTTGTCCACTGTTTTATTCTTACGTCACCCTCAGGGTTCTAACCTTTCCTGATCTGAAGCTAATATTCCGCAATAATTAAAATGTGATGTAGTATCTACATCCATAGTGTGCACTGCAGTATCGTTTTCACTTTCCCCTCTTTACACCCATGCTAACTGACATTGAATATGCGTACATTTACCTGTCACAAGTTGTAAATTAAAGCTAGAGTATGCAATGTAACAATCTATCGGAACATCCATTCGTTACCCTGGTTTTATCCTTTGTACTGACTAACGTTTCCTCTCAAAAAGTATGTAATATTGTTCCATCTATGAGTGATGGTGTGCTCATACACACTCCCAAACTTTAGGTTATTAACACTAAGTAAACAACACAGTCCTGTAGCCTAAAACCATATGCAGATAGAGCACCCTGCCAAAATATTGTTCACATGGCCTTCCTGCCAAAGTCCATTGTAAATATGGTTACACACAGAAATGTACAAATTCCCACAGAATGTTGTTCTTACTCGAGCAAACCCTTTACCTTTATGTCCAAAAAGAGATAAACAACAAAGACACTTGGAAAAATGCCCTCCATGATTTTCGAGGCCTTGCAATCTTAAGGCCTCTTGCTCTCTTAGAGCCTCTAATGACTTGTAAAATATGGCATTGAATCACGTTTGAAATTTTTGTGTTTTTTTGTTTTTGGCAAGTTGGTTTTTTACATCATGATATTATGCAATGTACATGTCTCCAAGTAGCAAAGTCCTATCAGATGAACTAGTGTACCCTGCGTGTTTAAATCAGCTAAAGATGGAATAGATGGGTACGAAAATGAGGCATCATAAACCTTTTTATCATTGAAGGTTAAAATAAATCAGCCCCATTTTCATAGTAACTAATGTTGCTGGTTGAGATCTCTTAGTTAAACAAGCCCAAAACGGTTGCTTTGATGTCCTAGCACTTTAATTACCAACCTTAAAATGATGATATTATATTTAAACAGATTTTTTGCTGTTTGAAACTTTCTAGCATCCGATTACTTGCATACCCATATTGAATCAAATATAAAGTAAACGCAAACAGTCTATGAGTTCCTTTCATTTATTTTTTAAGTCTATGCTTAATGTCCCTGTTATATTTAAGACGATAGATACAAATCGTCGGCTTGTTCCACCACTGGCAACTACCCAACATTTATCAAGTTCAAAAGCCTCTGGATGTTTAGTGGCCGTATGTTGTAAAGTGGAACAGACAAACAGACGAAGGTGTTTACAGTAATGATAAGTCTCACCCGTCTCACAGAGCTTATCTCCTCATAGCCAGATGGACAGTGTATTCATCCAGATGGTTAACCCTTCTTCAACACCTTGTCTTGGATAAGTATCTTCTTCATTCAATGTTCATACCTATTTTTATGTTTCTTTAATTTGGTACCCCAAATCCTTTCTATGGAGCCACTGGTACCCTCTGTGAAACTGGAGAGAGTCTGCCTGTGGGTACTTTAAGCCAGCCATTCTCCATACTTTACAAGTAGTTATAAATTTCCTTCATAAATATATCTGACCCATTACCAAAAGCACTTAAATGTTCTGTCAAATTGCAATGCAAAGATGAGGCCAAAAAGATATGTGACAAAGCACAGACGACTATCTTTTAAACCATCACAAAAATAAGATAAATTGCATCCACGTCAGACTCAACTTTAAAATATTTCATACCGATAATTTTCGATTCTATATTCTTTTAAATAGTAATTCTGTCAAATAGAAGTTTTTAAGCTACATAAAACCATTGTAAGCAAGAGAAATACTGTACCTGTCTGCTAGTCCTGTGGTTTACAACTGATTTAACTACTTGGGTAGAAATCACAAAATGCATTTACCAGTCTGCTTAATATGATTGTAAATGTCAGTTTTGTGTTAAAATCATTTACTTTAGCTCCGCAACATCCTCACATAATGACTATTCAATATCAATAGGCCTTCAGTACATTGTTATTATGTTCAATCTGGCGTGAACCTATGTTTATTGGTAGAAACAGGGAGAGACTACTGTGTGTACTGTAATTCTCAACAAAACCTCACATAGTTTACACCTTTTATAAATGTTATTTCTTGCAAAATCCCACATTTTAGTTGCAAAAAGTACTGACAGCATAAGTCCCTGATTAAAGCCTTTTTTCTAACAATAAACTGTGCCAAGATCATGCCCATGTCCTCTTGAATGGGCCTCAATAGTTTGAAAGGTCTGTAATGTAAATAGAGGTAAGACTTTTTTCGATGAACTCTCACAAATTCTAGTTTCTTTTTTCCTTTGCCCAAAATAGTCCAATGACTAAAATTAAATTAATTCATACCAAATAATTTAGCTTGTTTACTAAAAATGATAATGCGTGATGAGCATATTGCAAAATGTCTTTGCACATCTTTTAATTCACATCTTGCTCAGTTAGTAAAGCTTTGACTGCTGTTAAAACTGAACAGATTTTCCATTAGTATATATTTTACATGAATGACAGGGTCAGAGTCATGTTTAATTTATCAAACATAGTTTGTACACAGCACCTTTCTGTATGTGTCTGTTTGAGTGGCCATTACACTACGTTTTGTATCATCCTTATTCGTTATCTCTTTGCACTGTGTACAGTTACAAGACGTTTTCTACGAAATTCAATATTTACTGAATAAAGACAACAAAACTTCTTTTATGAAATAAAATATACGCTTATGAAATACCTGTCAAATACAGCCCATATCAGTGAAATACAAAATGACACAAACTTCTGCATCTAATTGCAAATTTAACGGAAGGACTCATCTGTTTCAAACAAAACTCAGTCTATTGAAATACACAGAACAAACTTTATTAGACACCTACTGTATTTTTGCCTAAATGAGGGATTTTCTCATGGCCCAGGATCTCTTATCATTGATATTGATATCATAATATTAATAAAAGACACCTGTTTATTTCTGACATGTCACGTATTATTATTCTCTGAGCTATAATTCCATGATCGGTTTGTGTACGAATGTCGTTTTGTTAGCACAGCGAGGACCATTGCTTGCAGTTGGCATGGAACTTCAGTTTTGTTCAATTAATTTTTGGAAACAAATTTTCACTATTCTGATAAATTGATTTCGTGCTATTTGCATACAATTTTAAACTTTCATATTCATTGATTCATTGTTGAAACTTAGCCGCCTTATTTTTTCGGCATATACGTGCACGCAGCAATAACAGTGTAGATATTGTACTTAAATGAGTTGGAGTTTAAACTTTAAGGAAAAAGAAAAAAATTCTATGTGGAAAGGTGTGCCTGATACATCATAAGTATCTAAAGTTAAAATAAACCAGCATTCTTTCTTTGCCCACATAAACTTTAAGAGTTCTTAACCAAAGGTGCATAGCAATTAGCTGATCATTGATACTACCTTATCAGTAGCATATCTATGTTTAAGGTAATAACCGATAATATAAGTAGTTAGTGCGAGGTGTAAGTAGTGTACTCAATATAGTTGATAGCCATCAGTCAATATGAACGCCTACTGACATTGTACTGTATTAAGTAGAGGCAAAATTATTTAAGTTATTTTAGATAATTAGGTAGTTTTATCTTGTAAATTAATCTTCAGATAAATCAATAGTCCAAACAATTTGAACATGTACATATAAGTTCCTTCTTCCTAATAGATTCAGCAATTACACAAGATATCGTCATGGACTTATTCATATCTTTTGAAGATCGAATTAAGCAATTTACTTTGAGTGCGTCATTGCCGGAGCCAGGATTTCTCGCACGGGGGCGGGAACGCCAATCTTGAAGCGACCCATTCTTTACCGCATGAAAATCGAGAAAATTTGGGCCGTAAGAGTTTGGAGGGGGGGGGCGGTACGCCTCTGGCGGCTCCCTTGGATCCGGCAATGTGCATAGCTATTCAGAACAAAGAAAGGATATTTTGACATTCACACACACACACACACACACACACACACACACACACACACACACACACACACACACACACACACACACACA